>CAIGQS010000052.1:280961-440590 GCA_903798195.1 Danio kyathit
AAGAACGTCTAGACCCAGCGGAGGATAGAATTCCTGTCGAGTAAGTCTTTTATTCTTACCTTCATAATTTATATGTCCTTACAGACCACTTATAGTTTCATTGCTGTACAAAGTGTATCCTATAACATATATAGTGTATAATGGTAAATATAGGCCTATATAATAAAATGTTATATGAAATAAACCATTATATATGTGTAAATTATATGTGTGTGTATATATAACCATAGGCTAGTGGTTATAATACCACAGCAACTATTGAATTAATAAAACAAATTATTTCAAGTACTTTACTATACTGTGGTTCAAAACAACTGCATTATTCACTATAAATTACTAATAGTGTTTTTCATGTGAGTATGGTAAACTTATTTGTGGTTGATAGTGTTGAAATATAGTTTCTTTGTTATTTGCATTCTGTTCTCATCAAGTATGCATATGCTAAGCTACTGTGAAAAATATAAACTGACAGTTGTTTACAAAACAGGTGTTGTTCAGTTTATAATTCTTATGTGGTAACAAAGTTTATTAGGTAAATTAGTACTAGTGTAGAAAAGACTGTGAGGTATATACAGAACAAGAGCGCCCTCTTGTGACTCTACTAAATATTACACTTATGACGCAGATTCCCCTTTAAATGATCCCTTTAATAGTTAACCGGAAAACAGTTCAGAGCACGGACGGTCTTCACTAGCGTCACGTTGTTATTGCTGAGTGCGTTCAAATACAAGTGAGTGACCATCTGAAGTGTTTTTTGAAGTGTTATTTATCATTTATATAGCAAAATGTTTAGCTGTCTATGCCTATGTTCAGCATTATCACTGATTACTGATTATAATCATATAAGTGAGCCATGTGCGTCGAGTATTGCATCATCCATAGACTCGCTAATGAATACTTATGTGACATGAGTAAAGGGTAATATTGAGTATAATAGTGTTAACTGTTTGTCACTTTGAGTATGTACATATTGTTACTTTATGTTGTAAGTGATACTGATGGTGAGATTTAAGCATTAATGACTGATTCTCTAAAGTTTACATGTAAGAGTACATAATGCCAATTCACAAGTGTTCATCAATGCCATACATGTCTGAATCTATCAGTATGTTGCTACTACGCTGCCTTATATTACTACATGTGACTTATATAATATATGTGTAGCATATTGAGACTGTAATACTATTCCTGTTCAGCACTAATAGATATTTGTTATTTCTGTTCATTTAGAACCACTCATATTAAGCTACACTCCAAAGCATTGTGCTGCTATGCCATACTTTCAAACTCAAGGACTGTAAACTCTCAACCAGTATCTGTTCATTAAAGTGTTCTTCGTCTCTGACCGGACGACTTATGTCTGCTCAATTTCCACCAGCACCCACACTAGTCTACCTTACAAATGGTCCTTCGAGCCGGATTTGGTGAGCTGTCATAAGAATGATGTATCAGAGTGATCAAGAGCCTAGACCTGACCATCCTGAGCCAGCAATCAGACCCAGAAGAGTGGTGCGACTACCTAGTTACCTGTCAGATTTCGAGCTCACTGGTCATCAACAGAGTTTACAGTCAGAACAAAGAGCACACTCTCCCTCGGAGAGGAGTGATGATTCAGGATTGTTAGGTGTGGCTGCATTACCGCTTGTTGACTATGGGGCCAGTATGCAGACAACAGAGCCGTTGATAGAGTGGAGTCCCAGCAGTAGACAGCATGAACAACAACGCTCATCTGCTTCAAGGAATCCTGAGCTGTCATCAGACATTCTGGAAGAGTTCCAGCAGTTGCGGAGAGAGACTGAGGAACTGCGACGTCATTCATATGAGCAGATAGGGAAGCTTAAAGCAAGGAATGAGGCTTTGGAAACACAGTTGAGCTTACTTACAATGAATGAACAGTCCAGTTTTCACCCAGAGAGGGCACTTTCCCCTGTTCCTCAACCCCGCGTCCACACTCCACTAGTTACTAGTAATGACAGGCCCATCCCTTTGCCTAGATCCAAACTACCTCAGAGACTGAGTGACAGTACAGAGTCATTAAAACAAGATCGCCTAAATTACTTGGAACAGAGGCTTCAGCAGTTAGAGAAAAGGTCACTTCCAACTCCATCACGCCCCCCACAGTACCAGTCCTTTCCCAAGAAAACCTTTGACAGAGTTGACGAAGGTAGAATTGGTTACAGCTCAACACCGTTTCGTGTCCCCCAAGTCAAGAGAGTACATATAGGGGGCCAGCTCCAACCATCCCAAACTTTGTGAAGCCAGATCCAAGGGAGTTCTCACGGCTGCGTATAGCTCTAGAGAATATTCTGCCAATGGATGCTACAGAGAGATTCAAGTATCAAATTCTGGTTGATCACTTGAAACTAGAGGAAGCTTTGTTAATTGCAGATTCCTACTGCAACTCATTATACCCCTTTTCAGATACTATGGAGGCACTTAACCAACTATATGGTCAGCCCCATCAGTTGGCCCTTCAGAGGATAGCCGAGCTCATGGACAGTCCAAATATCCGCCAAGGGGATGTGAGAGCATTCAGGATGTTTGCACTGAAAGTCCGTTCTCTTGTGAGTATGCTTCAACAACTGGGGAATAAAGGATACATGGAGCTAGAGTGTGGTTCCCATGTATCGCGACTGTTGTGTAAGCTTCCACATGACTTGCAGACAAGTTTTAGAAGATCTGTCCACCCACAACGGGTTCCCATCCCTACTTTGTTGGATCTGTCAGAGTGGTTAGAGTTTGAGCTGCAAGTTCAAGAGGACAACACCAGATTCTTTCCTCAAACAAGTAAACCAGTGCTCGACCCTAGGAGAGGACCTCTTAGAGACACAAGACAGCCAACTAAGGCCACGAGTATCTTCCTTGGTACAGAGAAGGCATGTAGTGACAGTCCAGCTACGTCACCTGACCCAAAGTCCAGAGATAGGAGAATGTTCTGCCCATACTGTGATGCTCAAGATCACTACCTGAATGGGTGTTCCAGTTTCCAGAAACTTAACAGAGATCAGAAAGTACAATGGATACAGTCACACAAGAGATGTTGGCGTTGTGGACGAGCGCATCAAGCCGCACAGTGTAATCTCAAGACACCCTGTAAGAGTTGCAATCGCCGCCATTTGTACATCCTCCATGACGTCAATGATCGACCCCTTGTTAAGTCACCTGAGACACCTAAAGTCAGCAGTTCAGAAAGTTGTTTAGTGAATACAACCACCGAAACACTGTATCTAGATCGGCCTACTGACAGCCGACAAGTCTTGCTGAAGATTTGTAAAGTACTCCTGAGGAATGGCAGTCATTGCTTAGAGACCTATGCCCTCTTAGATGATGGGTCTGAACGCACCATCTTGCTGCATTCAGCAGCACAGCAGCTTAGATTGACTGGCAGACCTGAGGAACTGGTTCTTCGTACTGTAAGACAAGATCTTCACACTTTGCATGGAGCTGCAGTAACGTTTACAGTGTCGCCAGCGTCTCAACCTAAAACTTCCTTTATGATTCGTAATGCCTTTACAGCGGAGACACTAGGATTAGCGGAGCATACATACCCAGTACATGAGTTACAAATCAAGTACAGCCATCTACAAGGTCTACCGTTGTCACAAGCTGAATCTGTCCAACCACTTCTCCTTATAGGGTCAGATTGCCCTCATCTCATCACCCCGATAGAGCCAGTTCGTCTGGGGCCGCCTAATGGCCCTGCTGCTATCAAGACTCGATTGGGTTGGACTTTACAAGGGCCTACTCATAAGATCAAGAACCACCTTCCTAGCCAGCAGTGTCTTTTCACAGCTACTCTAGACTCATATACTGACCTGTATAGACAAGTGGAGAAATTGTGGCAACTAGATGTGCTCCCGTACCGCAGTGAGAAACTCATTACTCATTCCAAGCAAGATCAAGAGGCCCTTGCACTGCTTGAGTCTAATACTATCAGAGTTGAGGTAGATGGAGTAGCCAGATATGCCACACCTTTATTGCGAGTGAAAAATATGCCCCTCTTGCAATCCCCCCCAGATACCGTTTTGCCTTGCCTCAGAGGAATTGAGAAGCGACTAGCCAGAGATTCCACCCAAGCCACAGCCTACCAGTTAGAGATGAACAAGCTAAAGGTGGCTGGATATGCTCAAGTGATACCTCCTGATCAAGTGGATCAAGCCAAGGAGGCGTGGTACATTCCCCACCACATGACGCATCATAATGGGAAGAACAGAGTCGTATTTAACTGTTCATTTCAAAATAGAGGGAAAAATCTCAACCAGTTGCTTCTTCCTGGTCCCACACTGGGCCCTTCTCTGATGTCAGTCCTTCTGAGATTCCGTGAACACACTGTCGCAATGAGTAGCGATATTAGAGGTATGTTTCATCAGGTGCGACTGCTACCAGATGACCGCTCCCTGCTAAGATTCCTCTGGAGGGATCTCAACCGAGATCAGCCTCCCCAAGTATACGAGTGGCAAGTTCTCCCGTTTGGGACAACGTGCAGCCCTTGCTGCGCTACCTTTGCGCTCCAGAAGCACGTCATCGATCATAGTCAGCCAGGGGAAGATGTCAGAGAGAGCATAGAGAAGCACTTCTACGTAGACAATTTCCTTCAGAGTTTTGATTCCCAGGAAGAGGCCAGAGACCGGGCATTCAAGTTACACAATTTCCTAGCTACTGGAGGATTTGATCTGAGACAGTGGGCCAGCAATATCCCTCAAGTACTTGACACTATCCCCTCTGCAGCTAAATCAAATACCCTGGTATTGTGGCTAGCCCAAGAGCAACCCGATGCACAAGAATCTGCGCTTGGACTATACTGGCACTGTACATCGGACAAACTGTCATACAAGTATCGGCCCATCAAATGCTCTACTCCTACAATGCGCCATATATACAGGGTTCTGGCCAGCCTGTATGATCCGCTGGGGTATATCGTCCCTTACACCACGAGAGCTAAAGTCTTAGTGCAGCATCTCTGGGACAAGAAAAGGGAATGGGACGATCCTCAGCTTCCTAATGAGCTGCTCCAAGCCTGGCAAGAATGGGAACAAGAGTTACCAGATATTCAGCATATATTCATTCCCAGGTGTTATGTCACTCCAGAGTTGGATAAACCCCAGAGCATCAGAAACATACACATATTCTGTGATGCTTCAGAACGAGCATACGGCTCAGTGGCCTACCTTCAAACATTCAGTTCTCAGGGAGATGCAGAGGTAGCTTTCATAACAGCCCGTTCCAGAGTTTCCCCAAAGAAACAACAGTCAATACCCCGCCTTGAGTTATGTGCAGCTCTGACAGGAGCACAACTGGCCAAACTACTAAAATCAGAACTCAGTGTTCCCATAAGTCAGATCACTCTCTGGTCAGATTCCAGCACTGTGCTGGCATGGATTCAAGCTGACTCCTGCCGATTTAAGGTGTTCGTTGGAACAAGAATAGCTGAGATACAGGAGTTAACAGATCCCAAGGACTGGCGTTATGTTGATTCCAAGTCTAATCCCGCGGATGATATTACGAGAGGCAAGACTCTAACTGAGCTAGCTAAGCCGAGCAGATGGAGTCAAGGCCCATCATTCCTTCTCCTGACCACAGATCAGTGGCCAAAGTGGCCTTTCTCACAACCAACCTCTGAAGATGTTGAGCTAAAACATTCCACATTCTGTGGACTTACAAGTCCTGTACTCCACCCAGCCTTGCCTAATTGCACCCAGTTTGAATCGTATAAGGAACTACTCACAGCTACAGCTAGAGTTTTGCATGGGTCTGCTACTACTACCTACGTGCTAACAGCTGAGGATTACAAAGAAGCTGAACTAACCTTGCTCCGTCAAGCACAAACCCAGAGTTTCCCAGTTGAGATGGTTCATCTTAAGTCAGGCAAACCCCTATCAATGACCAGTCGCCTTCTGTGCCTTGCTCCAGAGTATGACAGTACTATGCAGCTCATCAGGGTTGGTGGTCGACTTAGACGGACAGAACAGTTAGACGAATTTACCATTCACCCCATAGTTCTCGACCCTAAGCACCCCTTAAGCAGACTCATTATAAAGGACTTTGATGAAACCTTGCATCATCCTGGAGCACAGAGGGTCTTTGCTGAGGTACGTCGTAAGTACTGGATCTTGAGAGGCCGAGAAGCTATTCGGCAGCACCAGAGAACATGCTTAGGCTGTAAACAGTGGAGAGGCCAGCCTAACATTCCTAGAATGGCGGACCTCCCTCCTGCACGATTGCGCTTGCTTCAGCCAGGTTTCTACTCGACTGGAATTGATTGTTTTGGCCCTTACCTCATCAAGATTGGGCGCAGACACGAGAAACGATGGGGAGTCATATTTAAGTGTCTGACAACAAGAGCTGTATATCTGGATCTACTCTGTCAGATGGACACAGATTCATTTTTAATGGCACTCCGAAGATTTATCTCCCGTAGAGGCAAGCCATTTGAAATTATTTCGGATCAAGGGACCAATTTCAGAGGTGGCGAGAGAACACTAAAGGAAGATTTCAATGCTCTCAGTCCTTCCCTCCAAGAGCAATTGGCCAGCCACCAGATTAATTTCAAGTTCAATCCCCCTGGAGCGGCACATTTTGGGGGCTGTTGGGAAAGAGAGATACGATCTCTAAAATCAGCTCTCTGTTCTACTATAGGGGATCAAATTGTGACAGAGGAAGTACTGCGTACCATGCTTGTTGAGATTGAAGGCATTCTCAATTCAAAACCCCTGGGATATACATCCTCAGACATCGCAGACCCCGACCCTGTCACTCCCAACATGCTGCTCATGGGGCGGCTTGACTCAAACTTGCCGCAAGTAATATACCCCGAATCAGAGTTTCTGAGCAAACGGAGATGGAGACACAGTCAGCTTTTAGCAGACCAATTCTGGAAACGATTCCTTCGCAACTACCTTCCAGAGTTGCAAATCCGTCAGAAATGGCACCGGGATGCGGAGAATCTGCAGCCAGGCATGGTTGTCATGATTGTTGATCATCAATTACCTCGAACTTTGTGGCCAGTTGGACAAGTAACAAAGGTCTTTCCTGGAGATGATGGGAGAGTTAGGACTGCAGAAGTGGAAGTCAAAAGAAAAATTTATATTCGTCCTATCAACAGGCTCATTAGCCTCCCATCTTTGCCAGATTAAGTGCTACTTCATTAACCCTTTGCTTAAGTGCCTTTTCTAAATCACACATTTGCAAAGAAATGTGGGGGCGGCTGTAGAAAAGACTGTGAGGTATATACAGAACAAGAGCGCCCTCTTGTGACTCTACTAAATATTACACTTATGACGCAGATTCCCCTTTAAATGATCCCTTTAATAGTTAACCGGAAAACAGTTCAGAGCACGGACGGTCTTCACTAGCGTCACGTTGTTATTGCTGAGTGCGTTCAAATACAAGTGAGTGACCATCTGAAGTGTTATTTGAAGTGTTATTTATCATTTATATAGCAAAATGTTTAGCTGTCTATGCCTATGTTCAGCATTATCACTGATTACTGATTATAATCATATAAGTGAGCCATGTGCGTCGAGTATTGCATCATCCATAGACTCGCTAATGAATACTTATGTGACATGAGTAAAGGGTAATATTTGAGTATAATAGTGTTAACTGTTTGTCACTTTGAGTATGTACATATTGTTACTTTATGTTGTAAGTGATACTGATGGTGAGATTTAAGCATTAATGACTGATTCTCTAAAGTTTACATGTAAGAGTACATGATGCCAATTCACAAGTGTTCATCAATGCCATACATGTCTGAATCTATCAGTATGTTGCTACTACGCTGCCTTATATTACTACATGTGACTTATATAATATATGTGTAGCATATTGAGACTGTAATACTATTCCTGTTCAGCACTAATAGATATTTGTTATTTCTGTTCATTTAGAACCACTCATATTAAGCTACACTCCAAAGCATTGTGCTGCTATGCCATACTTTCAAACTCAAGGACTGTAAACTCTCAACCAGTATCTGTTCATTAAAGTGTTCTTCGTCTCTGACCGGACGACTTATGTCTGCTCAATTTCCACCAGCACCCACACTAGTCTACCTTACAACTAGTATCAGTGAACAAAAATGTTAATAATGTAGTTTATGTAATCAGCTTGCTTTTTTTTTTTCCAGACGTGAAAACAACAGCGGTAAAGAGAGGCTGATGCTGACATGGCTCCACAGGCTCCGAGATTCCTTCCAGTACATGAACCTGGACCACAGCTAAGACCATGTGATGCTCACACTGGGCTTTTACAAACCTTACACCCTTTATTATCTTACACTCTTCATATTTACAATGTTGATTTTGCCCTAAATGTGTCTTCTGTACACTTCATTTGTAAATTCAAGCGCAAGCCTTAAGTTATATGTAAAGTGTATTTATAAGTAACTTTATCAGTAGATTTGCTATATGTAAGTTTATATAGTTTACAGAGTTTTACAGACTCTCACAAGTGTATCTCGAGTTATTTTGTGTGATAGTTAAATATATTTTAAATAAACTGCAAACAAAAAATATATAAACTTATTTTTTCCTCAGATTCTTTTTTTGAAACTCTTCCCTCTTGGTAACATACCTGTCTGATGGCTCATGCAGCTCATTATGCAGGTCTTTGTCTTTTCAGGTGTGAATCACTGCATTAGTAGCGATAGTTCATGCCTCCTCGCATAGACCATTTTGACTCAAAAAGTGACTTTTAATTTAAAATTTTAGTCAATATGTTGTTTTCTGTGAGCAAGTAAGCAAGATGATTTTCACATCATTTTGAAGCAAAAACATTAGGCTACAAGATCTAGTTCTCAAACGTCTTGTGAACAAATGTTCTCTGTGTTTCACAGCCTTGTTTCAGTGACTTCAAAATTTTAGGTTTTCACTATCCACACATAAACGTTTCTTTCTCAAAAACACAAATACATACATGCTGCTTGCGTATTATTGCAGCCCAGCTTGTGCTGTTTACAGTGTTATCACACTTTAGCAATTAATGTTTTTAAGATACTGAAAACAACACAAATGTCAGTGCAACTTCTCCAGGGCCTCCAAACACCTATAAAACGCAGATAGACTAAAAACATTTACGTTCTATGTGTGTGTGTGCGCGTAATTCCAAACAGGAACTTGCAATGATTACCTGGACATCACGTACAAAAGTCAGACAGCCACTACAGTATTCAGAGCTGTCCCCAGACCTGTAATACAGATCCACAAAGCAACAGAACACACACACACGCACAAAGTATAATCTGTTCTTACTCCAGGCTGAGTAGTGTACTCACAACCGTGTTGTAAAACTGGTTAAAAACTGGTACAATCTACCTCCAAACTGGCAGCTTACATACAAAGTAACAAACTTCAAAAGATTAAACACATAAAATGGCAAATAACTCAGGAAACAGTAGATCCTGAGGTAATAAATCATTAGTCATACAGAAAAGCAAACACGCACATATTATTCCAGATTTACTCTGAAGAGGGAGGACACCGAGGTCATCATATAATCTAGGCCCTTAAACATTCTACTTTATTAATAATCATAAGGAGAAGAGAACTTACATGTGTTCCTCCATCCTGGAGCGGACATCCATCAGAAATCCCACGCCATCAACTTACTATGTTGACTGAGTGCTGAGATGATGATTTTTTTTAGGGTAAGTGTGGAAAGGTTTGTCTTGCACTCTTTCTCTCTTTCTCTCACACTCCCACACACACTATACTCCATATAAAAGGCAGAAACTCTTTTTTTGCACTGTAACCGATGATCAATAGTAAAAATCACAAATTTCTTCCCAACAGGGAAATGTAACTGTGGTCTGGGAACGGTGATCCCAAAAAAAGTAAAAATAAACAAACATTAAACAATATGTTTGTCACTTGTTTTTAAATTATTAATCGTGGGCGCCAGACAGAATATCTGTCAAAATACCTTTTAAAGAAAATATACCACGGCTAGCTGTCACCACCGGTTACAAATATTAAACAAAAAATAAATAAACAAATAAATAAATTAACAATGAGAACCAGAAAAACTCAGACAATTGCTTTATTTGTCTATATAAAGTTTGCATTAGTCAAAAAAAAAAAAACACACTTTGTACTTTTCACACACAAACAACAGTATCAACAACAAAACAAACAATATAACAATCACAATGAAACACAAAACCCTCAACACTTATAACTCAAATGAAAGTGAAAGGAAAAAATGCAAATGATTGCAGATTCGTCAGATTTGAAAAAGGGGGAAAAATAATAATGATAATAATAGTACGGGGAGAAAACAAAACGAGAAATAAAATGAGAATTTGGGCAAAAAAAACGAAAACTTCTGCTGCTTACCTACGGAGCGGAGGGGTCAAGGGAAATGAGAGGGGGATGGCGAATGTGGAGGTGACCTCCACATTCGCCATTTGACGAACCCAGCCCTTGAGTAGCAGCCACGGGTGCTCCAGAAAACAGAAAACTCCAACACAGTCGACTGCGGGATGAAGGCTTTCGGCAGCTGACTCCATGCCAGCGAGATAAATCAGTTAGTTGATTGTTAAGGACACACTGCACTGAAGTCTTTTGGGACGCAGTCATTCACAGATGTCAAGAGCACTTCAGTAACAAGACAGCGGTTCTTGCTCTGTTGCTTCAATACGTACTTTCGCCTTTTGTTTCGTCACAGCCAGTTGTTAAGTTTACACTGCTCATCTCGACCTGGTTTCTCTACTCATTTCCCCGCACTGCAACAGTTCAGTCAACTTCTCTTTCTTTCGCACACCACATAATGCTGCCCTCTTCAACTCTCCTCCTCTTCCTTTATACTCTAACCCAGAGATGGCAAAAGTACACACATCCTTTACTTAAGTAGAAGTACAGATACTCGTGTTTAAAACGACTTTGGTAAAAGTAGAAGTACTGACTACACTTTTGTACTTAAGTAAAAGTAAAGAAGTACCGCCTGAAAAATTTACAAAAGTAAAAAGTACTCGTTTCAACCACAGTCCCAAAGACATGCGGTATAGGCGAATAATAATTCAACTAAATTTGCAGTAGTTTATAAGTGTGTGTGTGTGAATGTGTATAGGTGTTTCCCAGTACTGGGATGCAGCTGGAAAAGTATCCACTGCGTAAAAAAAATGCTGGAATAATTTCCGGTTCATTCTGCTGTGGCGACCCCTGATAAATCAGGGACGAAGCTGAAGGATAGTGAGTGAGATAGGTAGGTAATCATCCTGACACAAACTTACAGTGTTCAGCATGTAGTTTTGCCACTGTTAGATCAAAAACAACAGCTGCAATTCATGTTGATACACTATATCTTTATAAATGTCTTACATTTTACACTGAATTCTGTCCAAAATATATTGATTTTTTTCTTTTGCTAAAATAAATACTTATCAGATATGACTGCAAACTATTTTTTTTGCATTAGGCTAAAGCTTCTTATTCTCTTCAGAGAGTAGCTCTCATATATAACCTGCTATTTCAGTGTTTTTTCAGGTATTGTGGTTATTTTATTTAATGTATAAACATTAATTCTGTTACAGTTTTTCTCAGTCACTTTGGTCCATTTCTCAGATCAGAATTGAAATTCTCTAAACCCCTGTTCAATCTTCAGATCATCATTGTGTCACTTGTGCACATCAGAAAAGCAGTTTCTCATTATGAACAAGTTGCAAATATTTTTGTTCATCCATGCAAATGGTTATGTGCAATTCTCTGATGTTTCCTATATTATCAGTTGCTCATGTCATGTTGATCAACATGTATTATTTTATCTCTGTTGAATAGTCTCACCCCCACAACATTTAATCGTTCAAATGCCTGAACAAGTTGTCTTAATATTTAGTCATAATGCATTTTTTACATTTCTCCCAGGTGAATCTGGACTTTTTCTAATAAAGGTCTAAAAGGAGGTTGTCCTGTTCACATTTTTACTTTTGTTTTTTCTTTGTGCTATGTGGTGCTCTCTTTTCCTTTCTGTATCAGAATGACATGATCTGGCAACAAATTACAGAACAAACAGCAAAAATATTGCCATAGTTTACACCAGAACAGCCCTCCAGAGTACACTGATATTGACAACATGACTACTAAGTAATTTGAGTCATATTTATATGTACAATGACACAAGGACATGTCATTCTGATGCCACTGACATGTTCACTGACACAGAAATTTAGTTTTGAGAGATGAACTGAAGAATTTTGAGCAGGAGACTGGCTTTTGCAGGTAATCCATGGTGTTTTGCTATTTATACGTGTTGTTTTGAGAAATACACAGGCCTACTGTTTTACAAATTTCAGTTCTGATCTGAGAAATGTGCCAAAGTGACTGAGAAAAACTGTAATAGCCTACATTTATTCTATGCTAAAAGCAACATACACAGGTAAGACAGGTAACATACACATAAATTGCCCAGTATAACTACCTTTGTTGTTGTAAAATATTTGTTAAAAATTATTAATTGAAGACAACAGTATAGGCCTATGTAAAATCATATAGTCAATAAAACCTGAAAAACAGCATAAATTCTGTATTAGGAAATATGAACTCATCAGAAATAAAGGAAATAAACCGCAATGCATACATTTTTTATAAAGTATTTGATTGTTTTACAAAAAAAGCACTATTTTCGCGGTATTAGATTGAAAGACCAGAGAAAGCTTATGCAGTATGATCGGAAGTGGAAAAAAAGGCGTAAGCATTTAAACAGCATGTTTTTAACAGGAATGTGTCTCGTTTATCTGTGATCCAATCGAGCAAAAGATGTCTTATTACCGTGTAAACAGGGCAGCATCAGTCATGTTAAATTCGCCGTTTCCCTCTGACGCTGCGTAGTAATCCTAGCCTTTCTCATAGTAATCCTCATGAACTAGGCCATGTACGGTGTGCGATAGCCTTGAAGAAGCCGCGCGCTGCAGCACGCAGGCGCGCAATGAGGAAAAACAGACTGGCTGCATCAGAAATGCGCTCATATTATTGCGCAATGACAAGAAATAATATAGATCGCGCCACCAAACACATAAAAACGAAAGTAACGACCGTGGTTTTTAAAAATGTAAGAAGTAGAAAGTACAGATATTTGTGTAAAAATGTAAGAAGTAAAAGTAAAAAGTAGTCAAAAAAATTAGTAGTGGAGTAAAGTACTGATACCCGAAAAAACTACTTAAGTACAGTAACGAAGTATTTGTACTTCGTTACTTTTCATCTCTGCTCTAACCCATTTCCTTTTTGCAGTCCCATGAGTGGAGACCAATTAAACAATGTTGGCTGTCGTCACGGAAAACACCAACAATCATAAATGCATGATTATATGCTGTCATGGCTTTGCAATAAATGGACAAAAAAAAAAAACAATCAATGGAGAAAAAACAGCCATGATTATAACGAAAAGGGAGTAAATTTGCCCAGAGTGTATAGAGTTTTTTTCTTTTTTTTTTTTTAAAGCATTTTCCCAGAATATGTCAAAATAAGATGTCCCCAAATATCAGTCCGTTTGCTGTAACAGAGAGAAAGTTTTGGCCAAATTAAGCCTCAAAATCACCCCAGAATGGATGAAAATGACCCAACAGCACACAAGGGAAAAAGGTGCACATTCCAGCCTTTATGCAGATGCTGTACAGGTATGTCTCATGTCTGCGAGGCAAATGTTCAGCTGTTACCCCAGAACTTTTTTTTCTGATGTGTTTACCAGTCATGCATAGAACGAACAAATATTCCCTGTCTGCTTTACAAATTTGTAATTATGAATATATACGAATAAAATAGGCCATTTACAGCTTTCAAATCTGTGTCTTATAAATATGACCAAAATGACTTTTATGATCAATTATGTAAGAAACTCTGAAAACTGGACTGACACAGTTTCAATTTACTGTAACTTCTACGTTAAGTGGCTTTGACACAATTTACGTTGTAAAAGCACTAGATAAATAATGATGAATTGAATCTGCTTAAATGTGTACACATTAACGGACCAAACAAAGTATGATCTGATTTATTTTACATTTAATGTGCATCAAAATGACAGTGTGTGTAGTCAATGTTTCCAGTGTCTTTTGACTTTTCAGCTTTGGATGAGAGTTTTTAAGACTTAATGAAAACTAATATTTTATTTATTTATTTCAGACCTAATTGAAGAGAATGAGGGGAGTAAAGAGGAGGAACATCATGTCAAAATTGAGGAAAAAACTAATTTACAGACTGATGGTATTATGAAAAGGACAGACAAGAATCATTTCACCTGCACTCAGTGTGGAAAGAGTTTTGGAAGAAAAGGCTATCTTAAGACTCACATGATGATCCACACTGGAGAGAAACCATTCACATGCACTCAGTGTGGGAAGAGTTTCAACCAATCATCAAGCCTTAATCTACACATGAGGATCCATACTGGAGAGAAACCATTCACGTGCACTCAGTGTGGAAAGAGTTTCAACCAATTATCAAGCCTTAAGAATCACATAATGATCCACACTGGAGAGAAACCATTCACATGCACTAAGTGTGGAAAGAGTTTCAACCAATCATCAAACCTTAATTATCACATGAAAATCCACACTGGAGAGAAACCATTCACATGCACTCAGTGTGGGAAGAGTTTCATACGTTTATCATCCCTTAATCTACACATGAGGATCCACACCGGAGAGAAGCCATTCACATGCACTCAGTGTGGGAAGAGTTTCATCCATTCATCATACCTTAATCTCCACATGAGGATCCACACCGGAGAGAAGCCATTCACATGCACTCAGTGTGGCAAGAGTTTCAGCCAATCGTCATCCCTTAATCTGCACATGAGGATCCACACTGGAGAGAAACCATTCACGTGCACTCAGTGTGGAAAGAGTTTCATCTGTTCATCATCCCTTAATCTACACATGAGGATCCACACTGGAGAGAAACCTTTCACATGCACTCAGTGTGGGAAGAGTTTCAGCTGCTCATCACACCTTAATCAACACATGAGGATCCACACTGGAGAGAAACCATTCACATGCGCTCAGTGTGAGAAGAGTTTCAGCCAATCATCATCCCTTAATCTACACATGAGGATCCACACTGGAGAGAAACCATACACTTGCACTTAAGCCGCGGTCACACTGGACTTTTCTCCCCATAGACTTCTATTCATACTTACGCGAATGCGTCAGACCGGAAACGCAAGTTCGTGCGTCAAGTTTTACAGTTCACTGCGTTGCAAAGTTCAAGCTTGGTGAACACTGACCTGCGAAATCGCATCACTTGACTGTGTGAGACCAATTGAAGATCATTCACATGCACTCAGTGTGGGAAGAGTTTCAACCGATCGGCAAACCTTAATGAACACATGAAGATCCACTCTGGTGTAAAATAGTATATGTGCTTGAGTGTGAGAAGACTTTTATTACAGCTCCAACATTGAAACTGCACCAGAAGATTCACACTGGAGAGACCGTACAGATCTGATGTGTTGAGCTTCTCGCGTTTACTGTAAACACGATGGCGGCTGAGAGAAGAACAGTTTCATAAACATCTGGCAAACAGCACCTCTGCGGCTTAAAATCTCTTTGCAAGTGATTTTACAGGTGCAGATAAATCTGTACTCTCCAGTGTATTCATGTAGCTAGTGTTAATTTGGATGATGTTCTCTGTCTGACTCCATGATTGAGAAACAAATCACTGGGGAGACACCGCACATCAAAGAAGGTGGAGCTCCAGGACGGTTAGTTTGCAGTATACCAGGGCCTCAAGTTTAGAAAGCCCATTCAAGTGTCCTGTGTTGCATCTTTTATCAGTAAAGTTTCTTTCCTTTAGGTTCAAGATTCTTTCTAGTTTACTACATTTACTTTTTTGAGTAGAATACAAACTTGATGAATATTATAGGATTTAGGCAGAGCGACAGGTATTAAGTTTTACAATATTAATACACTGTGATGATTGCAGTATGTGGTAAATCCTGATTGGATGCCTGCATTACTCTTCAATGGGTATATAAAAGCTACTCAGGAGTCCTCATGTCAAGACCTGCCATCTCATTGACTCTTTAACCTTATGTTTTTGTTTTGCATTACTTATATCATGTAGTTAAATTGTTGTTGTGATTATGTCCTAAGTTCTTTATCTTCATTATTATCCCTAGACATTTGTTGGTTGCTTTGATTGTTTTATGAGTTACATTTTATAATAAATAATTTGCGTTCAGGCTATTTTGTTGGCTCATCTCTCTTTTATGTTGCAACACACAAGCGGGTCATAACGCTTTGTTAAATGTTTCCGGTTGTATCCGAGATCTTGTCCTTTCAGTCATGACCATAGGTGTTAGTAGGAACCTAGATTGAGCGGTAAATTGAGAACATTGCCTTTCGTCTCAGCTCCTTCACCACAACAGACAGTCACATCAACTGCATTACTGCTGCCGCTGCACTGATCCATGTTTTGATCTCACATTCCATTCCTCATGAAAAAAAATGCTGATACTTGAACTCCATTTGGGGTAAGGACTCTCGTCCAAACTGGAAATGGCCACCTTATTTTCAGTCAAGCACCATCGTTTCTGACTGTTTGTGTGTTTTTTCCCTGACATGTCACACTCAGCAGCAAACCGTCCCACTGCATGCTGAAGGTCCATGTCCTATAATGACAAAAGGACAGTGTTATCTGCAAATGGCAGACAGTCCTAGCCTGCACCTAAAATTTTATCAGTAAAAATTATTATATTTTTGAGATCAGCCTCAAAAATAACACATTTACTAAATAAAATGAATAAATAGATGGATGGATAGACATTGTAGTGGTGGAAGGG
This sequence comes from Danio kyathit, assembly GCA_903798195.1. NCBI lineage: Eukaryota > Metazoa > Chordata > Actinopteri > Cypriniformes > Danionidae > Danio > Danio kyathit. The sequence continues at coordinate 297,735 of CAIGQS010000052.1, forward strand.
GAAGTAGGATGGCTTGTTCAATCATATACCAAGATGGAGCTCTCTCAGGAGGGATGGACCAGTGCGCGAGATTTCTCAGACTGAAGGGTTAATAATGAAATAAATGCTCAGGAAGTCCCAACCCTTTTTTATCAACTGGCTGTTGTGATGTACTCCTATGAAACCCAGGGTGCTTATTGTTCCAGAGAAATTAATTGACTAAATTATCAAACTTTTAAATATTGTAAAGAAATATTTACAGGCAAATACTGAAGTAGAGAAGAAACTTTAGGAAGGCAATTCATTTTGAGTATGATAGTTTGATATTTTGAGTAGACAGACTCTGCTGAGAGTCGGTTTGCAGAAGTTTTTTTTTTTGTGGTTTCTGCAGTTCCTAAACTTTAGGAGGTTGCATGGAAAGTTCTTTGTGACCCGATTGCGTGGCGCTGCAGTGTCCGAGAGCAAGGCGAGAGGGGGCAGAGAGCAGCAGTGAGCATGAGCGAGCTATAACGGTTAAAAACCATTGATTAACTTTGTTGCAAGTTGGATCTCCTTAGGTCTCTGAAATTTTTTGAAGTAGCACGCAATTCTTAAATTCACTCATCCAATTTTTGTTAATTCACAAATTGTCTTTTGAATTTATGAATTGGATTTTGTAAATGAATAGTGCTATGCATGGATTAATGTTTTTTTTTTATTATTATTATTTTTTTTTTGAGACTGAGAATCTTACATGGGAAGACATTAAAGAGTGATTTATAGCCTGTGCTCACTTCCAGATTGGAGGCTTCTGAAGGGGATGTAGTCCTTCAGCAATAGGTGGTGGTAAGGGTGCAGTGCCAGTGATTTGAACTTAATGCGAGCCTCGAGCAGTAACCAATGCAGAGAGATAAAGAGAGGAGTTACATGTCTCTCATTGAAGACCAGATGAACTGCAGCATTCTGGAGCATCTGTAGAGGATTAAGGGTGCAGGATGGGAGTCCAGCTAGAAGAGCACTGTAAGAGTCCAGCCTTGAAATGACCAGAGTTTGCACTTACAGTTGTGCGGCATGATCTGTTAAGAGTCTGATTTTTCTGATGTTGAAAAGGTGCAGATCAACATGATAGAGCTGTGTTAGCACTGTCTAGAACTAATAATCCAGAATCACCCAAAGATTTCTTACCTAACTACATGGGGTAATGGTGGATGATCCCAGCTGGAATGAGAAATTGTGTTGAATGTGTGGAGTTGCAGGGAAGGTGATGTAAGCAGTTGGTGATGTTTTTTCCAAGCCAATATCCTTCAGGCAGTTTGATGCGAGTTAAACATTTGGAAATTTAGTTGAAAACAGCCCTTTGTAGTGTTTTGGCAATAAAGAAGGAGAGAGACTGGTCTTTATTTTTCATCCAATGAGGTGTTAAGTTATGTTTTTTTGAACAGTGAGGTTACCTAGGCCTGTGTAACCCCTAGTGTCTGTCCCCAGAGCACCTTTAGAGGTCAGAGGAGTGAGGTTTACCTGCACAGCACTTCACTAGCTGGCCTCCATTACACCTGCTTAAAAGTGGTTGGGAATGTGCCAGTGTGGAGTGAAAGAAGAGAGTTAATTTTTCTTCAGAGGGTGTTGTTTGATGGAGATTTAGGTTGGATTTGGTGGGAAATAGACTGCTAATTTGAGTGGGGTTTTTTTTGTGTGTGTAAAAAAGGAGGCCAAATCATCAGCTGATAAGCAGTTGGTGCAGGAGGACAGAGCAGGGTATTAAATGTCCTGAATAGTTTGCGGATGTCTGAAGTGGTGTTAATTTTGTTATGGTAGAATGGGGTTTTGGCCGAATGGATTTGGGAGGCTAATAGTTGGGTCAACTTGGTTGGCCAGCTGGGTTTGGTACCTGCTAAGGTCAGTAGAGGCTTTTGATTTTTGCCTTGCTGTCTCTGTTGCCCTGGATGCTGTTCGATGTTATCTCAGAACATGCCCTACCCCTAACACTAACCATTCTCTCAGACCATACGACAGCCAGGGGTTAGAGGGATTAGGGTGCATTGGTCTGGTGGGGGTGACAAACCAATTTTTACTAGTAGCAATTTAGTTGTTGAAATCAACAATTGAATTCTTGATATCAACAGTTAAGTCTGAATGGCAGCCTACATTTAACTAGTGAAAATTCAATTGTTGATTAAAATTATGTAGTTTCATCATCACTCAGCAAGGACCAATGTTTATCCTTTTTCTCATTGTTTTATACATATGAGTATTTTAATCGTTATTTAATCTTTGAAATTATTTTGACTAATGAATAAAGTTAAACATTACCTAATTTCAAAATATATTTAGGAATATTAGTGCTGTCGCTGTCAGAGTTTGCATGTTCTCCCGTGTTTGCGTGGGCTTCCTCCGGGTGCTCCGGTTTCCCCCACAAGTCCAAAGATATGTGGTGCAGGTAAAATAGGTAAGATAAATTGGGCATAGTGTGTGTGTGGATGGGAGTGTATGGTGTTCCTCAGTGATGGGTTGCAGCTGGAAAGGCATCCGCTGTGTAAAACATACGTTGGATAAGTGGCAGTTTATTCCGCTGTGGGGACCCCACATTAATAAAGGGACTAAGCCAAAAAGAAAATGAATGAATTAAGGAATTTCACTTGAAGTGTCTTTGTCCCTATCTTTGTCTGTCAACTATTTTCAGGAGCTCTCAAATCAGGTCAGAGGTCATGGAGACCTCGAGTTGAACTAAAGGGCTTGAGGATTGTATCCCTTGAAGGGATTTTGATATTATTATTATTATTATGTGTTAATTCGGTTTAAAGTGATTTTCCTTTTTATTCAAGATAGACTTTGTGTAGTGAGAATGTAGCAGCCTGAATGTAGATAACTAGTTTTGATAAAAACGGCTAAGAGTACACTCAGCCTTGGGTAAGACCTTTCACAGGTCTGGGCTCTAAACAGCCTAGCAGATATCTGAGGTTTGTATGCTTGAGATATTGTTTAGAATTGTATGCCTGCACCCACGTGGAAGTGTTTTAAATCTATCTGTGTTTTAACCAATCAGGTGTTCTGTATTACGCAGTTAATGACATTATATAAGAGTATAATTGTTGTTTTGAGGTTGTAAGCAGAACGGTCTACGAACTCATTGCAAGGGTTGAAGCCGTCTTCTGCTGATGAAACTGCAAACTATCTTCAGCAACCTTTCTTTTAATTAAATCTCTGACTCCGGCTCTTCTTCATCTGACAGACTAGTAAATTATCTCTACAGCACATAGATGAATTCATTACTGTGCACAAATCCAAAAAGCAATTCATGAGATCGGAATTAGCAATTTTTACTAGTCAAAATGCCTTTTTAACTTGTCAGAATTAAGTTACAGATATCAATAAATATGTTTATTACTAGTTGAAATATCATTTTTGATATGAGGAATGTTTTCCTCAAAGCGATGACATCATTTTTAATATAAGAATTTGGGTTGGTACTAGTGATGCAACGATTATAGATTTTGGTTGTACGATTATAGTCTGAGAAATAATCACGGTTTCACGGTTATCACGATTATTATGCATTTATTAATTTCAAAACACTACTAGTTTAGAAAATCACATGAAAACTCCTTATATTTTAAAGTGTTATTTTTTTGTTGCTCAGTAACCAATTAATACAGCACATAATAATATTGAAAACAAACAATAGTCCATGTCTCTCTTTGTGCTAAAAAATAAGTAAAATATTTGACATTTAAACATACATAATTTTTACACTGTAAATAAATGACAGAACAATTAATAAAAAAAATAGCCTTTGTCTAATGCAGGGCTTGAAATTAACTTTAATTGGTAGCACTGGTGCTCCCAACTTCAAAAATTGCAAATTGTATTTTAACAGATTTATTGTATTTGAAAACAACATCAATCAGGACTAACAATAACCAGAAACAACTAACTAATTCTGTTATGAATTCTGTATGATTATTGATATTTGTGCAATAATTCCAAAATGAGTGTCCAATAATTATAAAATATTATTGATGTCGATGATGATAATAATACTAACAATGAATTACATTATCATGCTGCCTTGAATGTGCTTGCATGTGAGTTATCTGCTATAAAAGTCCTACTGTTACTTTATAAGAAAAAAATCTATGGTTTGCATCAAACAAAAATGAAGCATTGCAGTAAGAAATATGCATTTTGCACCATTGTTTTTATACGCATGTCAATATAATAACCAGAACGATCGGACAAAAGAAAGGAAGGAAAGTCTAACTACTACCAGTCTTTAAAGGTTTTGGTTTCGGTTTTTGTCATTGTAAATGCTCAGTCTCGTTATGCGCTGATTTACCCAATATATGACTGGCGCAGAGCAGGATTCTCGCGATGACTACCTGCACAGTACCATTCTTTGTCATGAGCCGAAGTTTCAGTTTAGACTTAGTAAAGTCGAGCTTCTTTGGCAAAGATACACTGTTAGATTTTACATTTAGCGTCCATTTGCGCTGAACACGCAGTGAATGCAACGCATCGAGATTCGGGCCATTAAACAGCTGATCCACTCCGAGTCTTTCAGCACTCTCTCTGAAATCACTGGATTGATCTCGGCTGGGGGATCAACATTCGCCGCATGATTCTCTCATCGGCGCCAATATAACTTTAAGTAGGTTTGCCAACCTGTGCACTTTTTATTGCTTCTTCCTGAAACTTCAGCCGTTTGCAGTTCCCGTGGTCACAAAAGCCCCCATCTCAACTAGTGCGCCTGAAAACCATGAGCGCGTTACCTCGCGTGCGCGTCCTTCCATTGGAAATAATGAACTTGCATGAGCTTGCCTTAGTTAATAGCGTGGTTATTAGTCTCTGTGTACAAACTAGCGCTCAATTGACATAACTTTGTTTAGTTGCTGCAGTTTTGTTCTGTGCAGAAACGCGGTGTTGAGAAGCCTTTACGATTAATTAACCGTGACGAATTAAAGCGCGGTTAATGTTGAAACCGGTTAATCGTTGCATCCCTAGTTGGTACTAGTGGAAAAGCAGTTCCTGATATCAGCAATCAGCATTTTTTATATCAAAAATCATGTCCAGCCTTATATTTATTCTCAGGATATGCAATTTTGATATAAAAAAATATTCTTGATATCAACAAGGTAATTGTTGACAAGTTAATTTAAAATGACTAATTTCACTAGTAACAATCACATTTATGATATAAGAAATTACCATTGTCACTAATGACAAACCTATTTTTGATATCAAAAATTAACATCTTTATGGTTAGATTTTTACATCTCTTATCGCCTGGGGTCCAAAAATGTAAAGGCCGACTCTCTGTCATGTATAAGTAAGGTTGAACCCAGACGCACCCTTCCAGTTGAACTTGTGGTTGCAGGGTGGTGGAGTCTGTGGTCTGGAAGGAACTTCTTGCCATTGCTATGCCCACCAAATGCTTTAGTAACTTGTTTTATGTACCTCATCTGAGCTAGACTGCCACCCAGGAGCAATAGCACCCTTGGGTTAATCAAGCAATGGTTTTGGACTCAAAATGAACTCAAAAAAACACTCAATGGTGTTGAACACTGGTCAGTTTGTGTTGGCTTGTCACTGGATTACCCCCATCCAGTGGCAACACAGTAGTCCTCACTGTGGTGGGTAGATTCTTGAAGGCAGCTCACTTTATTCCCCTCTATAATTTGTGTCCAGGTTTTGGGCAGAATTCTGTTGACAGCTGAGGGCGACTGCTAGCCTTTCTCATTAGCACCACCCACAGACCAATGGCTAGGCTGAGCAAGTTAATCTGCGGCTGGAGCGGGTCCTGTGTTGCGTCGCATCCGGGGAACCATCATCTTGGAGTTCCAGATTAACCATGGTCAAATATGCATATAACTCCCCTCCCATTTTGTCTATGGGCTTGTCTCCCTTTCAGTGCTTCTTAGGCTACCAGCCCCCTCTGTAGACTGATTTCACAAGGCCACCATTTTAAAAGCGAAATCGAGGCTTTGTTGGGAAGAAACCCAGAAGTATCGCCTGGAGTCACATAGAAACATTGTGTACCTGGCTGTATATCTTGATCACTGTCATTTCTGGTGGGCACCAGTGAACACTATGGCAAATCAACAATGTTTAAGAACACACTGAGCGGCACTTAAATGTTAGCGGGAAATGGACGTTTTTAAAACTTCAGCACCTGGACAACACTATTACAGACGACAAGAGGGTGTGCTACAGAGGACTGCATTGTTTTATCGCTCACCCGGTTACATAGGCTGAAGCAAGGAATCGTCCCCACAGTGTTTACCTGGTGCCATGAACTGAATCCTAGGAGGACACTTAACCTTATTACTCCTAAAGAGGTTGTAATTTAGTTTGATGCCTAATGAGCTTTTAATTGTTTAAATTAAACTAAACTGAATGATATTAAAGTAATGTTAACACCATCTGCATTTTAAAATCGAGGCAACAGCTGGAGGTTTGTAGTCCACAGCATGTTGTTAATAATAATAATTCCTTACTTTATATAGCGCTTTTCTGGGCACTCAAAGCGCTTTACGGGGAATCTCCTCATCCACCACCAGTGTGCAGCATCCACAAGGATGACGCAACGGCAGCCATTTTGCACCAGGCCGCACACCACACTCCAGCTGATTGGTGGAGAGGAGACAGAGTGATGAAGCCAATTATGATATGGGGAGGCCATGATGGACAGAGGCCAGTGGGCAGATTTGGCCAGGATGCCGGGGTTAAACCCCTACTCTTTTTTGAAGGACATCCTGGGATTTTTAATGACCACAGATGACACATGATCTCATCAGAGCAGTATAGAGCAGTATAGAGCTTTGCCAGTGGGCAGATTTGGCCAAGATGCCAGGGTTAAACCCTCCTGGGATTTTTAATGACCACAGATGACACATTATCTCATCCGAAAGACTGCGCTTACAGAGCAGTATAGAGTCCCTGTCACTACAATATACTGGGGCATTAGGACACACACAGACTGCAGGTTGGGTGCCCCCTGCTGGTCTCACTAACACTAGTTCTGGCAGCAACCTAGCTTTCCCATGTTTTTCCCCACCGCAGCCTAGTTTTCGTTCTTTAAAATGGTGGCCGTGTGAAATAATCTTTTTCCAAGAACCAGATGCCATTGTTCCCTCATGCATTTGGTCATTCAGAGATGCCTCCAGACATGGAGGATCACCAGAAAAGGACTGGCAATAGGAATGAAGTGTCTGCCCCCTCTATACATGTGGTCAGAAAGTCTGGTTGTCTTCCAAAGACATTCCTCTCAGACTTCCCTCACATAAATTGGGACCCAAATTCATTAGACCATTTCCCATTATCAAGGTGTTCAGTCCAGTGTTGGTTCAACTCAAATTAAGCTCTAAGTGTAAAAACATTCATCCGTTTTTTTCAGGTGTCTAAGATCAAACCCATTCTTCTCTCCCCCCTGCAGCCATTAACCTCTGCTCCTCTGCCTCCCAGACTGGTTGAGGGTGCACTCACGTACACAGTGCACTGGCTCCTGGATGTGCGGAGGAGAGGTAGAGAGGTTATCAGTATCGGGTAGACTGGAAGGGTTATGGTCCAGAGGAGAGATGTTGGATTCTGGCTCTGGATTTTCTAGACCACTCTCTCATTGATCAGTTTCATCAGGTCCATAGTGAGTCTTAGGGAAATGCTAGGGGGCGTTCTTGAGGGAGGGGGTACTGTCATGTCTCCTGTTCTGAGTTACAGATTATCTCTTGTCATCTGCTTTTATTTGCAGTCACAGGAGCTCTCGTTTCCCTTTATCCTGTTTATACCACATCATTTCCCTTAATGTTTGTCAGTATGTTATCGATCGTTTGTGTGCATATTACTTTGTTACTCACTCATTAGTTTCCAGGACCGCTAGTGAGCGAGTGTCTGGTTGTTTTTTCCCCACGGCACTTTCTAAGCGCTCACCCGACTGGATGTTTACTTTGATTTTTGCTTTATCCGGGACTCACTCCTCAATAAAGACTTGTTGTTTTTCTGCATTTCAGTTCACTCTTTTTGTTGTTTACTCATTACATGAAAGTGTTTTCTTTCTTATTTGTGTTTAAAGGTCTTTAGATTTCGGCATGATGTCTAGCTTTTGAGACTCTTTTGGTCTACTTCACTTTGTCAGACAGGTGCTATTGAGGTGATTTCTTGATTGCGAATGTGTGGTAGTAATCAGGTCTGGGTGTGGCTAGAGAACTTGAAGTCGGTGTGATAAATTAAAGTTATGTTTTAAAGGGGCAAAAACATTTTCACACAGGGCTATGTACTTCAGTATTTTGTCTTCCTTTTAATAATAAAAACCTTAATTTAAAAACTTCATTTAATTGTGTTATCTTTGAAAACTTACATTCGTTTCATAATCTGAGTTGTGTTAGAATTCTGCATTGCATTTGTTACATGCAGATTACTAACCCTTAGAGTATTTGTAATTTAAGGCTTTATGCAGCTATTATTATGCAGATTTGTCTCATGTCTGTGAGGCAGATATTCGCAGAGATTCAGCAGTTTTTTCTGACAGGTTTGCCAGTCAGGCACAGAATAAAACATTCCCTATCTGCTTTACAAGTTTTACAAAAACATGTTGTTCTGTTGTGATTACGAATATATACAAATAAAACAACTGGCCAATGGCCATTTACAGCTCTCAAATTTATGTCTCATCAATATGACCAAAAATGATCTGGGATCAATCATATAAGAATCTGCTTAACCCTCTACTGCACTGTGTAACCATATGGTAACATGATACTTATGTTCATTTCCCTGCCACTGTTTCTTTAAGACCAACATTATTTTTTTGGAAAAAGAAGACCTTAGTGTAGCCAATGATGTGCTTTGGTTAAGTCACATGACATGCTGTGTTTTTCTGTAGCACGATTTCTGACAGACTGGCGTTTATTGTGAGTAGTTGCTAAATGCAAATGTTAAAATCAATAAAAACAAAGGATCAAATTGTCAGATCCACAAAAAAATCTGAAACATCACCTCCAGTAAGTTATAATGACATATTCACAACTCAAATTTCTTTAAATCAAGGTATAATACAATAGTGGAACATACAATATTGCAATGGGTTAGCTAGCTAGCAAGGTCAGCTGTGAACTTAAGTTGTAACAATAACAACATGAAAGCTAGTAATATGTTGATTAGTCATGTGTTAATGGCATTTGCATTATGGATAAAATCTAGTTTTAATGGCAATACTACTTTTGAACAGATATGAATACAGGGAACAGTGTATTAGTGAGCATCGCCATGTTCTATGGTAAGTGAAAGAAGAAAAGGACAGAACTGGCTCTTCCTGCAGATGAACGTGAGGGTGAGATGGGTTTTAGTGACCATGAGAATGATGCAGACTGGACATTTGATAGAGACAGTTCAGGTAAGTTAGCTCAGAGGCAGATAAGACAGGTGAGGTATAGTATATAGTATAATATATAAACATTGTTAGCTAGTAGCTACATTATTCTGATGCATCTGGATATATTAGACTTGATATTTATTTGTTATAATATTTACTGGAGAAAATATTTATATTTACTGTATGTTCTATACATGATAATACAATATTTGGTTTGTTTTTAATAATATTTAGCAATAGAGAATGGAATGAATGAAAGCTGTTGGAATATGAGTTGTTGGAAAGTATGTATAAGGTGTCATTTATAAGTTCTGAGTTAAAGCTTATGATACTGAAACACCAATTAAATCATTTCAAACAACAAAATGATTAAGGAAAGTTTTAAATTTGAAATTTCCAAATTAGATCCACTGTTGGACGTTGTTGCCATATGGCAACATATCATAAAGTACCTTAAAAAAATTTTTAAAATTCAAATTTTTTTGCAGCACTTCAAGTTAAGCCAATTAAAGAAAAGAAAAACATTCATTCGTTCATTTTCTTTTCGGCTTAGTCCATTTATTAATCCAGGGTCGCCACAGCTGAATGAACCGCCAACTTATCCAGCACATGTTTTATGCAGCGGATGCCCTTCCAACTGCAACCCATCTCTGGGAAACGTCCATACACACTCATTCACTACAGACAATTTAGCCTACCCAATTCACCTGTACCGCATGTCTTTGGACTGTGGGGGAATCCGGAGCACCCAGAGGAAACCCACACGAACGCGGGGAGAACAGGCAAACTCCACACAGAAACGCCAACTGACCCAGTCGAGGCTCGAACCAGCGACCTTCTTGCTGTGCGGCGACAGCACAACCTACTGCGCCACTACGTCGCCTAAAAGAAAAACAGTCAATTTTTTTTTTTATAGATATATCATAATGCGTGCGGTAGAGGGTTAAATGTGTATGCGTATAATGGACCCCAGGAGGTTGATATGACAAAATCAACCTAAATATGATCTCATGTGTTTTTACATTTAATGTGCATCAAAATTAAGGTTGTGTAGCCAATGGTTTAGTGCCTTTTCACTTCAGCTTTTGATGAGAGTTTTAATGATTTACTAAAAACTGTACTTTTTTTTTTATTTCAGACCCAATTAAAGAGTATGAGGAGAGGAAAGAGGAGGAACATCATATCAAAATTGAGGACAAAACTCATTTAGAGGCTGATGGTATTTTAAAAATAAGAGACAAGAATCGATTCACCTGCACTCAGTGTGGAAAGAGTTTGGCAAGCAAAAACAATCTTAAGATTCACATGAGAATCCACACTGGAGAGAAACCATTCACATGCACTCAGTGTGGGAAAAGTTTCAACCAAACAGCAAACCTTAATAAACACATTAGGATCCACACTGGAGAGAAACCATTCACATGCACTCACTGTGGGAAGAGTTTCAGCCAATTATCAGACCTTAATAAACACTTGATGATCCACGCTGGAGAGAAACCATTCACATGCACTCGGTGTGGGAAGGGTTTCAGCAAACCATCAAACCTTAATCAACACATGAGTATCCACACTGGAGAGAAACCATTCACATGCACTCGGTGTGGGAAGAGTTTCAGCCAATCATCACACCTTAATGAACATATGAGGATCCACACTGGAGAGAAACCATTCACATGCACTCGGTGTGGGAAGAGTTTCAGCAAATCATCATCGCTTTATAGACACATGAAGATCCACACTGGAGAGAAACCATTCACATGCACTCAGTGTTGGAAGAGTTTCAGCCAATCATCACACCTTAATCAACACATGAAGATCCACAATGGTGTGAGAGAGTATATGTGCTTGGAGTGTGAGAGAACTTTTATTACAGCTGCAAAATTGAAACAGCACCAGAGGATTCACACTGGAGAAAAACCGTACAAGTGTTCACACTGCAATAAGAGGTTTACTCACTCAGGAACCCTGAAAACACATGAGAGGATTCACACTGAAGAGAAACTGTAGACATGATCAGTGTGTACAGAATTTCACTCATTCGGGGCAGCTTAAGAAACACATGGGCTGTGTCTGAAACAGCCTACTACTCAGTAGCTACTGCATTTGAATTTAAACGTACTACTCAGTTGTTTAAAAAGTATGTTCTATACTGTCCAGTGTTTCCTCTAGGATTTTTTCCAGCTGTAGCGGCAGGCCTTTTGATCTACCAACTACCTATGCCGTTATTTCAATGACAAATGTCGTGACGCAGTACTACAAGTCGAGATCGGATGCAGATTTTTTTTGCTTGCGCAAGGATTTCCTCTGTTCATGTACAAAACTTCTTGCACGCCAAATATACGCTCCTCAAGTGCAATTTATGTCTCCAACATTTATTAGATTGGCTAGGAATATTTATGAATGTCTCCAATAGACCTATAGAGCGGCATTAATGTGTCCTGAGGTAAAGTCAAACGGCTATAAACTCCAGCAAGATAAAGTCTTTGTTTGTTGTATGCAGAGCCATATACCTTTATCTATAAATAAAGTATAATTATGGAAACTGTATTTATCCTGACAGCAGATCACCCCTCTGCGTACCGACGACAAATGATTTAGCACCGGCAGTGTGAAGGTATTTCCCTTGTACAGTCAAACCAATCTGCTTCTCCTTTATTTGAACCATTTAATTTGACCATTTATTCTTTTCTTGTTCACAATCACAGATATTTTAAGTGAGAGTTTCAGAACTTGTCTGAGTTTATTACGTCTGAGAGATTACTGCAAATTCACTACACATCTATAAATGTATACTGTATTCAAACAGCAATAAATATAGTTAAATTGCCATGCTTACATAAAGCATAGTGCAAATATAAATACCCCTTTATTGACCATAGGCTGTTAAACAAACAGAAATTATAGAACGTGATGATGTCAGTAATATGCAAATTAGTGTATGACGTAATCTAGCGACTTTTTCGGCAGAGCTTAGCGCCTTTTCGTTGAAAATAGTTGGCAACAGTGCAAATAAAGCACAGCACTACTACAATTACAGAAAAGTTTGTTATAATTTACTTACCTTTTAATACGTTTTGGTGCGATTATTAGCTGCTATTTAAAAAAAATGACAATGTTTTTAATGAGAAGCTGAAATGTAGCCGTGGTGGGATGAATTTTGGAGTGGCGCCCCACCATGGAAAAATGAATGTAGCGGAAACCTTGCAGTATGAATGTAAGTAGTATGAATGGAATTCCGACGTACTACATCAGCCATTTTGTCATGATCAAGTGACCTACCCACATGAGTTGCGTCGCTTCACTCCTATTCATGAATTCTCTCGTGTGGCATCAGGGAATAGCACAGCGTCCATCCGTTGCTTGCTTCTGAATCTTGCCGGAGGAAGTAGGTCATCCGGGGTACTTCTCTCTAGAGGGGAGATGTTGAATTCCAGCTCTGGATATTCTGGATTGCACTCTCACTGATCAGTTTCATCAGGTCCATAGTGAGTCTTAAGAGAACGTTAGGGGGTGTTCTTGAGGGAGGGGTTTACTGCCACCGTACATCATGCTTTTGCTCTCTCCTCCTGATCTGTGTTACAGATTAGCTCTGTCATCTGCTTTTATTTGCAGTCACAGGAGCACAGGTCATTTGAGCTAATTCATTCCACCTGTCTCTTGTTTCCCTTTATCCTGTTAATACCACATCATTTCCCTTCATGTTTGTCAGTATGGTATTGATAGTTTGTGTGCATATTATTTTGTTACTCACCCTGTATTTGTGTCCAGGACCGCTAGTGAACGAGTGTCTGGTTGCTTTTTTCCAAGGCACTTCCTCAGCGCTCACCCGATCGAATGTTTACTTTGATTTTTGCTTTATCCAGGACTCACTCCTCAATAAAGACTTGTTGTTTTTCTGCATTTGAGTTCACTCTTTTTTACTCATGACACAAGTATTTTCTTTCGATTTTGGCGATCTTTCGATTTTGGCATAATGTCTAGCTTTTGGGGCACTTTTGGTCTACTTCACTTTGTCAGACAGGTGCTATTTAGGTGATTTCTTGATTGCGAACGTGTGGCTAGAGAACTTGAAGTCGGTGTGATAAATTAAAGTTATGTTTTAATGGGAAAAACATTTTCACACAGGGCTATGTAGTTCAGTAATTTGTTTTCCTTTTAAAGGTGCTGTATGTAAGTTTTTGACTCTTCTAAAGCATAAAAATACCATAATATGTGTGCAGATATTTAAGAAACATCCCAAGTGAACATACTTGTTTAACTGAAAAACAATGCTGAAGTCAGATATTCTGCTTTGAAAATGGGTTTTCCGTGCCGGAACGCTGTCTTTGTTTAGATAAATTTCATATGCACGATGCCAGTTTAGCCAATTATATGTCAGCACCCTGGGTTGCCTTGTTGGAAAACAGCGTATTTCATTCATTCATTCAGAAAGACTCTGAAAGCATGCGTCCGTGACCAAAAAGAACAGTATGGGAGACAGATGCAGTTCCACATGAGGTTATTAATTAGCAAATTACATAAATATTACGAACGTAAACATTAGGTGAGCAGGTTACATTGTAACCGCGTGTCCTAACAACACGCTGAGACGAGAGAGGCAGTGATCAGCTATTTGGCTGTTTGCACCAGACGAAACACGACAGAAATGTAAATACAGCCTTTCAGAAGCACAGAATATGCACTCGCTCACGAAACGGTAAGGTTTAGAATCTATTTAATACATGTTAACCCACTTTAACATCAATGTAGATGCTGAATCACTCATATGTGTTTAGTTCTAAAGTTCAATTTCAGACGGTTTATTGTATTTTCAAGATCTGAGGTGAACTTTCTGCTTTCAGTATATGGCAACAAATGCCATGTAAAATGCATTCAAACTCGCATTGTTAGCATTTAGCACAGAATAAAGCACACAAGGCTTACCTGAGGTGATCTAGCTGTCATAGGTTTCTGTTGTTCAGCTGTGAGAAATAGAAGCCATTTCTAATATATCAATTCGAGGTGTTGGTTAGGACAAAAACTCCTTTTAATATGGAGAATATTCCCTCTATCGCGTGTCGTTGCTTTTATTTAGAACACAGTTTAAATCACTCGCTCCTGTACACAATCTGGCATCCCAGCGTACTTTTATTATGATCCAGGAGTGCAATACCTAGTTCAACCACTGGGTGTCAAACTTACATACTGCACCTTTAATAATAAAAACCATAATTTAAAAACTGCACAATGTGTTTAATTGTGTTATCTTTGACTAATATTTACATTTGTTTGATGATCTGAAAAATGCAGATTACTAAACCAGAGAACATTTGTCATTTAAAGCTGCAGATTTAAGGCTTTGTTCAGATATTATGCAGGTATGTCTCATGTCTGTGAGGCAAATATTCACAGAGATTCAGCTGTTTTTTTTTTCAGAAACACTTTATTTTGATGATCCATTTGAGTATTAGTAGACTGTCTGCTTAATATCTGCTGATACTGCTCCTTCAACAGACATTTACCTGACTATAAGAAACTTTGCAACATGCAAGTGCTTGTTATCTTACACTAACCCTAACCCCAACCTAACAGTCTACTTATAATTTATTGAGATTTAGTTGGCATGTAGATGCATTTATTCATCCATTTTCTTTTTGGCTTAGTCCCTTTAATAATCCGCCACAGCGGAATGAACTGCCATGTAGATGCAATGTAACCTAAATTCAACAAATGGACAATCAAATAAAAGTGTGACAGTTTTTTTCAGACAGGTTTGCCAGTCAGGCAAAGAATGAGAAAGCATTCCCTATATGCTTTCCAAGTTTTACAAAAACATATTGTTTTGTTGTAACTATGAATATATACAAATAAAAAAATAGGCCCTTTACAGCTTTCAAATTTATGTCTCATTAATATGACCAAAAATGACTTGGGATCAGTTATCTAAGAGTCCGCTTCAATGCGTATATGTGTAATGGATGATGCAATGTGGGCCTAATGTAGGCCACATATGTTTTAGCAAATGTGGCCCAGTTGTCTTAAAACAAATCTGAGCAATGTTTGGTAACGATATGGCACAAACAACAAAGGCCTATCAAGGTCCAAACCAAATGTGGGCCGTACATGTTTCAGATAATATAGCCCAGCTGTCTTAAAATAAATCTGACACTGTTTTGGCTAAAATTTGTTTTAAAACTGAATCATATTTGCTGAAATGCATGTAAGTCATTTAATATGCACCTCAGCCAGCGCTTATTGGGCCACGTCTTTGGCAAAACTGGCCCAGATTTGTTTTAAAACAACTGGATTATACTGGATTATACTGGATTATACTGGAGAATTCTTGTAATATTTTATTATATTGGCATCAATAGTCTGCTGTTACTTACTATAGGCCATCCAAGAGTGATGTTCATCTTTGCGTACAGTAGAGCTTTAGTCTGCTTATTTTACATGACCACAATTTGAAGCAGGGAATTAACATTTTGGTTTATTCTATACCCTAATATATATATTTTTAATTTCAATAATGGACGTCTATATAAATCAAACAAATCATATATATAAATGAAACCAAATACAAATTAACATTTGTTTTATATGCCACAGCGATGCATTAATAGTCACTAGACAAATGCAGCCAATGTGAGTACATCTTAATTATCAGTAAAAATATGAACTAATGTATACATTATTAAAAAATTATTATTTCATTTATTGACCATAAAAGAAAACATTAATATATGATTAACAGAATGAATCAAAATAACCAAAACAAATAAGTCCACAACACATGAAACAAAGCTTTATTCAAACTTGATCTACAATCATGTAGAACTGCATGTTCTGCTTCATCTCCACACAGCAAGCCGGTTCTGCAGATGATCAGCGGGTCTTCATCTGTGTTTGTCATCATCATCATCGCTGCTGTCAGACTAAACCAGGGTTGAGACATGAAGCTGTCCATGCAACCGATTCTGAAGCTGAAGAGACCACAGCAACATCTGTCAGGGTCTTGTCGTCTTGTCCGCAGCACTACAGCATCTCCAACATCATCTCCAGCACACCGCTGCGCTTCTTCATCCTCAATGCACACGGCACCAGTCTGAGGACATTTCAGATCATACAAAATAAAGAAGTCATTTTGTGTTTGAAAATAAATAAAAATAAACTCCTCATGATCACCTATACAAATGAACAGATAAAACAAATTAATTATGGTTTTATTTAGGTTTATTAATAGTATATGTAACGTTAGTTAATGTAAACAGTGTCGACAACAGTGAATTCTACATCAGCACAAACACATCACTCACTCAGGAGTCTGTTTAATGTTGTCATTTGCTGATCAGCTACACTTCTCATATAGTTATGTCAGACATTTAATAATTGTCTCTTTATGTAAATTCACATTTTAAGCGTAACGTTATGTGCTTCAAGTTCCTACATAATTGTGATTTAGAGCAAAATAAATCAAACATAACGTCACTATAAAGCATCTTTACACTGTCAGCAACTCTACAGTTCACTGTACACTACCGTTAGCTCAACACATGCGATTTAACTCAGGGAAGCGTCTCCTCTGCTTTCTAGTAACTTACGTTTCAAAACGTCTGCGTCTCGTTTTTCCTCAATATTATGACGTATCCTCTTCTCCTGCTTTTTCTTCTACGTGCCGAATACTTTCCCATGGCCTCCTGGGATAGATAAGTAACCATCTGAGGATTACTCCGGAAGCTGGCCAGAAGTAGTAGGGCATCCGGGGATTTCTCGCCTACACTTTTTTGATTACTGAAGTTTCAAACGTACTTCTTTCTTCACGTACTGTTTTCTCCCATTATGTTGTGGGTGAGTATGCATATATCTAGGCAAATTGAGTATACGTACGGCCGAATCTCGCGAGGATTAAGATAATTCTCGCCTACTCTTTTTTGAACATTGGGGATTCAAACATTCTCAATCGCTCGCATACTGCTTTTTCCATACCTAATAGTAGAGAAGTATGCGGTTTCGAACGCAGCCATACTCCTTACATTCATACTGTATAGAACGTACTTTTCTAACGGCCGAGTAGTACGTTTAAATTCAAATGCAGTACCTACTGAGTAGTAGGCAGTTTCGGACGCAGCCCCAATCTAGTTCGGCTATGTGTAACCCATCTCTAGCCCCAAAAAACTTAAATTTGGTTACATGTCTTTTTTGGCAAAATACCTTGTGATATGTATGATATTCTTTCAAATAAGGAAAGTAAATAGCATTTATAAGGTGTTTGGGTTTTTAAATGTATGCGTTATTTTCATAGCCTGACCGTAGCTCTGAATTAGCTCGTCATCAGGCCGGCTATTTATAGCCCACTGATAGTCTAAACTGATTCACTGTGGTATTTGGCCGTGCAGCGCATGCAATGGTTAATACATCACGTCCGCATTATCAGTACTACATCCACAAGACAAGGTGTAATTTCGTGACATGTTCTATATAGCCATCTTTTAGCTTTGAATTAGATGGGCTTTACCCACTTCGCAAAATTAACAAACATTTTAATTGTAGACTTTTTAACTCCAGATTTGTGATCCGTTACACCACTAGAGGAGACATGAAGACTCAAGCTGATTTTCCCCTCTGGTCCTCTTGACCACAGAAATATCCTCCACTTATGTCTGATCTTTGTTGTCTTGTCGCTTAAGTTATCATTTGAGATTTTGTTCTCAATTGTACGCAGAGACGTGCAGATTTCAAGTTTATCTATGTTTTAGCCAGTCAGGTGAAACATCCATATGTATGATGCTTGTTATGTTAAGTGTTGTTGATTTGATACTGTAAACAGATATATCATCATATATTTGTCTACATATAACATATTTGTGTCTATCTGCCATTCTGCTGTTCTTGACTGTTTAGCGCCATCTTGTGACTCAATAATAGCCTACATTATTATATATATATATATATATATATATATATATATATATATATATATATATATATATATATATATATATATATATATTTTTTTTTTTTTTTTATAAATATTATTACATGCACAAAACTTGCCTGAATTTGCACACTGTAGAGATAAAGCCTAGGTGTTCCTGTCTCACAACCTAAACTGTTTAAAAAACCTGTATCCGCTGGTCACTCCTCCTCCTGTTGTCCTCTGTGGGACTGCAGACCAGTGTGGAGCACAGGTGTCGCTCATTACCACTCACACTAGTGGCCTATAAATATGAATCAGTAAAGACCTCATGCACAGTGGAAGACGACAGCAGAATCATGTTCTCGCTCAGTTTATTTCTTACCTGTGAGTTTCTTGTTAGATTTGACACGCAGATGTGCAGTAAATTTTCTTTTTTGCTGTGGGGTTGTAAATATTATCCATGTGGATTAAGTTTTGTGGTAATTATATTAAGTGTAATACGCAGTGCACAGGTGTCTTAATCAGTTCTGTTGGTTTTTTCAGTGATTCTTCTGAGCTCCAGCCTGCTGATATCAGCAAGTGGTGGACACGATGGTCACGGACACGATGGTCACGGACACGATGATTATGATGATGATTACTACTGCAGGAGATCTACTAGTAAGATAGTGTTTTTGTGTTTTTTTTTTTTTTTTTTTTTTTTTTTTTTAATTCCCTGCCTAAGAAACCTGAACTGCAGTTTTCCATCATCTGAGTGATGCTTGACTTTATGCTGAAGTGATCAGTTAGTGTAACCAATTTCTACCAGTTTAAGTGACCATTAATGCCCTAAAGAGCAACTTTTTATTTATTTTTTTTTATTTTTTTTTTTTTTTCTTTTCTCTCTCCTCTCTTTCTCCCCTTTCTCTTAGAAACCGAAACTGCATGTGAGGGCTCTGTCCTGCATCTGTCCTGTCCTGGTAAGATGAAGTCCCAATCCATTAAATTAAGTTTTGGAAAATACTGCTGTTTGTTACATGTGTCTTTTTCCCTCCATGTAGGACATGGTAGGATCAAGATACTTGCTGCAAACTATGGACGTACAGATAGAAAAACCTGCGTTCAGAATCATCCACCTAATGAAATCAAAAACACCAACTGCCGTTCCGTCAATTCTCTGCCCCATGTGTCAGCAAGGTATAGATTTAAGTCCTTTTTATGTGAGGTGCATAAACTGATACCTGGTTGCTATGGGTAGGGCCAGACTGAATCTGCAGACTTTTTTTCAATTTAAGGTTTCCAACGCAAGTCCAATTAGATTGGCTTTATTTGGTAAACTAAGCAAGTCTCATAACATCTACTAAAAGAGAATTATTTTACAAACCGTATAATCTGAATACTTGTATTAATCACTATTACTGAAATTGGAAAAACTGAATAGATATGTTTACACAAGTAAATAAACGGGCTCAATGATGGGCTAAAAATCAGATTCTGCAGATTCTGTGTAGGCTAATAATGGCTCAGTTTGAGCATTATGTAGCTACAGCTAGAATGAATAGTCTGTTCTAACTCAAATGGGTTTCATAATTTCATTTCTTTAGCTGTAATGGATATGAGAACTGCTTCATACCGGCCACCAATGCTGAATTCTCTGATCCATGTTATGGCACATACAAGTACCTGAGAGTCAAATACTGCTGCAGGCGTAAGTTATCCTACAAGACAGAAGTTTCATAACTGGTGTTTTTGCTTGTCTTTAATCTTTGGTTTAATTTCTCTCGCAGGTCGTAGGAGCTGATTTTTGTGGAACTAGGCTGATGTTTCTCTGCCAGCGTTTTACATGGGTGTTTACTTTTTAAATAAATGCTTGAATGAAAGTGGTGTGTGTGGCTTTCATAATTTCATTTTAAGTGTCTTTGAAACCTGTCAGTAGAGATGCGTTTCATTTAAATGCTGTTTGTTGAAATGTGGACCAACTGGTTCAAGCTGACAAAGGCAACAGACTTGGAACCCCCACTTTCGAATAGGATTATAAGTGGTTTAATAATAAATAAAGGGTGTTTGAGTCTTTTGTGAAGCTTTCTAACTTGTAACACCAAAAAGGAAAAAACATTGATAAATGAACCCACTTCTCATTTACTAGTCTGTTATGAGCCATATCATACCTTTTGCGCCTCCTATCTCCTCCTGATTTTCAGTTTCTGTTTGTTTTTTGAAAATTTTATTTTCTGCATGTCTTCAAATCTGAAATATGATTTATTTTATAGTGTGATTTGTTATCCAGTGTGATACAAAGCTACAAACACGCTCATTTGGACGGAGTGATTAACTGAGGTGTAGTGTTGTCAAGATATTGGAATTTCTAAATTCAATACCCTGCAAAATATTGATATTCAATAGGATTCTATTTTTTTTGTATAATAATAACTGTATCAAAAATAAAAATAAATATATGCTAGAAATATGTTTACTACAAATTTCTTTAGAGGGAGATTTTTTTTTCAGCTTTCCTCAAAATAGGTTGATGTGGGCAGTGTAGCACTTTAAATGCATGTAAGCAGAGCAGAAATTCCATATATGCCTCACAAAAGCAGTTGAACATTGCAGGAAATTCCTAATATGGATAAAGGCCTCCAGCTATTGCTGTTGAATGAAAATAAGATCAGAAGAAACATAAAAAGGCTTTAACTGCGACCATAAATGGTTTATATGTGTTCTTCCAGCCATCTTAGATATTTTCATAAGAAAGTCGATTTATAATTCGATGCTAACTGACATAGCATGTTACAGTAGAATAAAGCTATAAAATAATATGCTAGATGCATGAACTCACTGCGATGTAACTATTACAGAAACATATATGACAGGCTATATCACATCTAGATAAACGAGTCTAGATATCTATATCAAATCTAGAAAAGTTATTACAATTTATGTTTTTCTGACTAATTGCCATGTATTTACTTTTATATGATGCACATTTTATTGATTACAGTTATTTTATTTCACCAAAACTACAGACATTTTATACTGTGAAAACAAATGTTAAGCTTCATCAGTAGTTAGAACTATTCAGTTTCGCGAAACAGTTGTATTATTACCTCATTAGCCTCAGCTCCTCAAAATAATGAATGAATGATTACACTGCAGTGGCGGGACTTACTGTTCAAATATACACACTGTAAAAAAAATTCTGTAAAATTTACGGAAAAATACTGGCAGCTATGGTTGCCAGAACTTTTTTGTAAAAAATACAGAATTTTTCTGTAAAATAGTTTTTACAGAAATATGTTGTATTTTTTACAAGAGAAAAATGTATTAATTAACTGATACAAACATAATTTACAAACCTTTGAGTTAATTATTTTTATTTGCAGAAAGCAACTACATTTTAATTGGCATTTACTGGCATTAAAAGCAATATTTTAAGAGTCTAAGTAATATATCTGAGCATTTTGATATTGAGAACCATTGTACATCAGTTCACTACAAAAACTTTGTAAATAATGCAAAGTCATGAAAAGCATTATTGTGTTCATGTGTGACTTGAATTAAACAGATTTCCACTGCATTAGTAACTACACCGTTACATTTAAATAAAAGACGATGCAGCATAACATCAGATACTCCCAGTTCATCTTGGACTCACACACAGACGCTACTATCCTCCACAATGGTGACACAAAAAGGTTTTACGGTATTTTGCTGTTGTTTTTCTTCATTTTACAAAAAAATACTGGCAGCTGTGGTTGCCAGTAATCCACTGTTTTTAACATTTTACACTCGTAAATTTAATCTACAGAGTATTTCCGTTAAAAATACATTTCAGAGTCTGTATTTTTCATTGAACACATTTAAGTCACACAGACATCAAGAATCAGGATATGAACCTCA
This sequence comes from Danio kyathit, assembly GCA_903798195.1. Lineage (NCBI taxonomy): Eukaryota > Metazoa > Chordata > Actinopteri > Cypriniformes > Danionidae > Danio > Danio kyathit. The sequence goes on from CAIGQS010000052.1 coordinate 319,826, forward strand.
ACCATGGTTGCTAAAAAAAAAGAAAAAAGCTACATAATTTGTTCATGCCGCAATGCATGCTGGTACCAGCATAGTACAAAACTCCCAGCATGCATTGCAGCATGAATAAATTATGCAGCTTTATGTTCTTAAAATTTCTTTCTTTGCCTTTATTTTATGTTGTTTTTGGGGTGCAATATTTCAGTAGATTGTTTTGTGTTGTTCTGGGTTGATATGTCTTTGATATTTATTTTTTGATTGTCACCACTATTGAGATTCAAGGACTAATTGTTGATGTCTGTGTGTTTCTGAGTTCTGCCATAGATCAAACATTTTCATTGTGAATGGTGCATTTAGACCTGTTAAACAGGCATTGATTGCTGAAGCTTCAGTGGTTTCATTTACATGTGTTTTTCAATTCTCACACAGGGCTAACATGATATTCAACAAGTACACAAGGAGGCAAACGTGGCTTTGATGTCATAGTTGAAGTCACCAAACTTATTTTAATAATTTCTTATGGCTTTTTATGCTATACAAACTGTGTGATTAACACCAATAATTATAGCAACCAAAAGAAAAACTACCCTATTTGTACAAAACGATTTTAAACAAGAAGTTGAAGAGCCCAACTAAAGCAGACTCTGTCCTCCATCATGGTGACTTCAAATGAACAACAGAAATTTCATTAAGAGCTTTTGTTCACGTGACAGAAATGTTTGTGGAGTTGTTTAATGCTGTTCTGCTGAGATCTTGAGAAATTATATTTTTATTGTGTAATTATTTTTATTAAAACAAAATTATTTAGAGTTTAATTCTCAGTTGATTTCATCTTTAGTTTTGGCTGTAATTTGTGTTTTTCTTCAGTGATTCTGCTTGCTAACAGTTGTTTATCAATAATTCTAAATCCTCCTTTAATTAGACAATTAATTATCTCATTAACTTCATCACTGTCTGAGTGTTCAACCCTCTGTAGTGAGCACCCTACTGAAGATTTTGCTCTGGGATTTAATTCCTTCGTAATTGTTTGTTGACCTTTCTGCATTCCATATTATTTCTCCAAATAACATCACATAAATTAAGTATTATAATTTGCTAATTTTTTATGACTTATATAATTAGTTCTGCAATAAGTATATAAAGGGTCTCATAGCTTTTCTTCCCATAACTGATGAGTTTCAGAGTCACAGTTATCACAGCAAGAGAAACATTAAGATAATAGAGCAACGGTTCAAGAGCCCAACTAAATCAGCCTCTGATCTCCATGATGGTGAGGTCAAATGAAACATTTTCAATAAAAATATAAACCTCTGTTAATAATCAAATATTCTTTGCAGAATATTGAAATGAAGTCAAACTGTAATCAGTGAAGCTGGTAATGCTGTTTGTGGAGTTGTTTAATCCTTGGTTTTAATTCAGTTGGTTTGGTGTTGTTGCTGTATAGTTTTATTTCTTGTTCTGTCCTTCAGTCATTGTGCTTGTTAGCTGCAGGTGTTCATTAATTCAGTCATTTGTGGTCATTCACTCTGTCTAGTAGACTAAACTAATCAACTGATTTAGGGCTAGTGAATGAGGGTGTATGGTGAGATTTCAGACACTCTGCCTGCTTTCTCGAAACCAAAGGTTAGATCTGTTACAGTTACTTTCCGTATTTTGTACAGAAATAAGCTGTTAATCATTTAACAGGTTTTCACTGTAAATTTTACAGACTTTTACTGTTAAAATCACGGACATTTTTTACAGTGTATCTCTTCTGCATGCACTGTGTTGACAATGATGTAGTCTCCCACATGGTATGCAACATTGTTTACATAAACGTACGTTCTGTACGTTCGAGTGTGTTTGAGACATTAAGACTTCACGGGCATCAGTTGGCAGAGCAGTAACAGGAATGTTTCGAGTGTTTGCAGTTTCAGTAGTGATACCTAGACAGTCTGTATCTGATTGTTCCCAGCACTGTCTGAACTGATGTCATCTGGCAAGAGTAATGTTTGTAAAGTTCCCAAGAACAGTGGCTACTCTTTTAAAATACTGGTGTTTTGCTTCAAAGCAGAGACAGAACAGATGCACCATACAGAGGACCATACAACAGAAGCAGCCTTGGATAGTGAATCATGTAATGCGTTTTCGGGGTGATTTTCCCAGGAAAATGTTGATGGAATGTAGTCAAAAACTCAACTATATTCTCTGACAGATATGGAATCCAGGATCTTTTTATTTCAGGAGAAATGACAATGTCTACTATCTCTCTCGAAGAAGGTAAAGCTTCCATAAACAGTCAGTTTCTGGAATTTGCTCTGCAATAATGAATGGAAGTAATCGAAAAAGTGTAATGTTTTCCATTGCACTCCCTCCCAAATGACCACGTTTGAGAGCTCTATCTGAGAGAGGTACTGGTTTTGATGACACATCTCTTTTCCATAAGGAAAGTTCTCGATCTCATAATTTAATTCATGCAAAGTATTTCTTGTTTATCCACTGGCATATGCTAAGACTTAGGACCATGGGTATGATCCCTTCCTGGAAATCATGCATAATGGCTGGTGGAAAGAGATGTAATATTGGAGAGGGAACATGCTCCAGCTTTGAAAAGGAGCAGGCATTGGTGGTTCCGTAAATTTATAAATTTGCTGAATCTTCTTCAAGTGCATTGAGATGATCCATGTAATTGACAGCACTTCGCATGGTGAACTCTTCTTCTGTGAATTTCCTCTTGATGTCATTTGAAGTTGCCAGACAAAATCGACAGACTCTTCCGCTTGAAAAACTTCTGGTTAGTCCTGCCAAAGCATGAGCAGATAGGTTGTCTGCTGATACAGAGACTGCTGTAGCATTAAATAATCTGCTTTCTCCATCACATGACAACACTAGCCCAGTAGTTTCCAACACGGAAAGATCAGAAATAAGAGGCTGAAGTATTTCAGCATAAGATGTTAGTTCGTTTTTGAGGAAACGATGGTGGACCAATGTAGACAAATAAATATTTTGTAGTTTGCATGTATCACTGTGGTCTAGATTTCCAAGCTTGAAATAAACAGCAGTAAGTTTGTGTCGTCCTCGTTTTGAGCCAAGTGGGTTTACTACTTCAAATTCATCCACATACAAATGGAGGCGTAAGTTGTTAAAGTTCATCTGGCTGTTTGATTTTAACATGTCACCATCTGTGAAATCTGTAAGAACTTAATCATTTACAGACTGGGCTCTATTGAAAAAATGCCATACTTTTTTGTTCTTTGCTAGGTTTTGCAGCAAAGCAAGCAGAGGAATGTACTGGAATGACACTGTTTTTCTATTCTCTTCTTTATTAAGGCATAACTCAATGGGCTGTATCATATCCAGGTTCTGGATGCAGTACTGCTCTAACATCCATTCAGAAGTAATGCTCCCAATGCACTGCTCAAAAATCAAGCTATTATTGAACAAAGCTTGGAGTTCATGGTCAACTTCGATATGTATTTGCTTACTTTTCAGATGAGAACTTATTGCTGCTTTGTAATGTGTGATGAATGAATCACATACTGTCCTGAGATCTTCAACAACACTTTTCTGCACAACTGCTGGAACTGAATGTTTTTCACAATTTTTTAGAATGAATAAACAAAGGCTTTTCTTTAAGCCTTCAATTAATTCTTCAGTGGCTAGTAGCTGTCTTTCTGTCTCTACTGAGTCACATGGTACTTGCTCATCTTCTGCTGTTTCTGATCCTAAATCATTCTCAGCATGTTGCTGGCTGTCCACGGAATGATGTTCTTTTAGCAGTGCTTTATGTTTTAGATAAACATGAGACCGATATGAAGAGAAACATCTGCTTGTCTGGCTACATCCATTAAGTCCACATGTTATGTGGAAATGGGGCTCATTCTGATGATATAGTCCGATTTGTCTGAGTAAATGTGTAAGATAAAATGTATTCTTGTTACACAGTGGGCAGTTATAAACTGTCATTTTTATTGTTCACACACCTGCAAAAGATGGGGTAAGTCCTGATAGGTAATTTATTTTCAGCCAGCAACAGACGTCTTCAGGTGTCCACTGCTTCAGATTGGAGGTGTCCCTAAAAAGTAAATTAAAGAGTAGTTAACAGTGGCGGCTGGTCAATAGAGGGCGCTGGGGCGCCGCCCCCCCTTCAAGTTAGACCCCTTTAATATGTTAATGTTTATTATCACAAATATTAACAAAATAAATTGATTTAATTATAACATGCTAACATTTATTGTAGTCATACTAACATTTATTGAAAAAAAAAGTATGAACAATATTTTTTCATATGTGTGCGGGGCGCCGGACTAATGGGTGTCTATGTAGGTACACAAACTTTTGCAATGCACGTGATATGACAATAAGCTCTAATTGGGCAGTGCTCTGCGTCCCGAACCATCCCATTTTTGTTGTTAAAACGAATCATATTTGTTTTTATATGATTGGCCTTATGTGATTGGACCATTCTCACCAAAGAGCTTAGAATGTAATTTCTCGAGATGAAGGAAAATTCCGTTGTATCTTTGCAAAGATATCCGTTCACAAGGCGTTTGGATGAAGAAAAAAAAAAGAATCAAAAAGCTTGAACCAGATCGACCATCTTTGCAAATTCACCAGTAGTCAAGTGATGGCGAGCGCGCGTATATTCTGGGCTTTTCCAGCACTTGTTATGACAAACGGAGTTGGCCGGCAGGTTCATGTAAGTCATACCTTTTACTATTTCCGTGTTTGCTGTTTCAAACAGCACGACGCAAGAGAGGCTGAATGCATTGGCCATGCTGTCAATAGAGAAGACACTGGTGACTGAGATGACTGACTTTAACGGTTATTGAGAAATTTGCAAGCCAGAAGAAAAAAAGGAGAGCATAATTTATTTTCAAGTAGTGCTACTGGCCACTGATTTGGCAACATTTGTTTGTGTGTGTGTGTATGTGTGTGTTTACTGATTATCTTGATTACTTCATTACTGATAATAAACCCAAATTGAACTAAAATGAACTGATTTGTGATGCATTTATTGTATGCTTTAGTCATATTTTAGTTTTTTGATACATCACCTGAAGAATGGCTTTTACACTCTTACTTTACCAACAGTTAAAGTAACCTCCCCCCCCCCCCCCCCCCCCCCCCCCCCCCCCCCCCCCCAAAAAAAAAAAAAAAAATTAACACCAGCCGCCACTGGTAGTTAACCTATAAAATGAGAAACACAAAGGAAAAGCACAACATTCTTAAACCCGCTTTTTACTTATCTAGACATATACACACCGCATATGAGTAATTCCTGCGTTATGGGTGTGACATTTGCATCAAAAACTTTAAATATAGAAGAAATATATATAATAAATATGAAGAAAAATGTCAATCTATAAACATTTTTTTATAGTTTGATTGTGGGAAATAAAAATGCCTATGGATCTGAGTTTATAGAACACAACATACTTTGTGGAAATTCTGTGAATTAAACTGCACAACCCAAAAGAAACAATGCTAATCAAAATGATAAAAGTTTGTTCACTATACAGTAGAAAAATGATTGATTTGATTTTTGTTCTAACTTTTGTATTTATGAGGAAAAAGCACCTCTGAGTTATGGATGTGACTGATGTGAAATTGGCACTTGTGTGACTTTGGTAAATCAAATATAATTTTTGAGTATTTTTACAGTACCGTAAAATACAAGAGGGCAATGTGGTGGTGCAGTGGGTAGCGCTCTCGTCTCACAGCAAAAAGGTAGCTGTTTCGAGCCTCGGCTGGGTCAGTTGGTGTTACTGTGTGGAGTTTGCATGTTCTCCCTGTGATCGCATGGCCTTCAGCTCTTCTGTATTTTGGTGTGTCATATCTTTCTCTTCACAATGCACAACAGTTTCTTTCATAAAGGTTTTTGGTCGGGGGAGCTTGCTGGCCAATCACATACAGGTATACCATGGGACTTAAAACATATACTTTTTGCAGTGTGGACAGGTGCCAAGTCCAGCTGGAAAATCTAATTAGCATCTCAATAAAGGTTTGATCTTTCCAGCAGGACCTGGGCTGCGTTTGAAACCGCGTACTTCTCTACTATTAGGTATGGAAAAAGAAGTAGGCGAGCAATTGAGTATGTTTAAATCCCCAATGTTCAAAAAACAGTAGGCGAGAATTACCTTAATCCTCGCGAGATTCGGCCGTACATATACTCAATTTGCTTAGATATGTGCACACTCACCCACAACATAATAGGAGAAAACAGTACGTGAAGAAAGAAGTAAGTTTGAAACTTCAGTAATCAAAAAAGTGTAGGCGAGAAATCCCCGGATGCCCTACTGCTTCTGGCCAGCTTCCAGAGTATTCCTTAGATGGTTACTTATCTATCCCAGGAGGCCATGGGAAAGTATTCGGCACGAAGAAAAAAAAGCAGGAGAAGAGGATACCTCAGAATATTGAGGAAAAACGGGACGCGGACGCTTTGAAACGTAAGTTATTTGAAAGTAAAGAGACGCTTCCCTGGGTTAAATCGCATGTGTTGAGCTAACGGTAGTGTACAGTGAACTGTAGAGTTACTGACAGTGTAAAGATGCTTTATAGTGACGTTATGTTTGTTTTATTTTGCTCTAAAACACAATTATGTAGGAACTTGAAGCACATAACGTTACGCTTCAAACGTGAATTTACATAAACAAAAAGAAGATTATTAACAGTCTGGCATAACTATATGGGAAGTGTAGCAGATCAGCAAATGACAACATTAAAACAGACACCTGAGTGAGCGATGCTGATGTAGAACTCACTGCTGTCGACACTGTTTACATTAGCTAATGTTACATATAAAACTGATAAATCTAAATAAACCATAATTCATTTGTTTTATCTGTTCATCTGTATAGGTGATAATGAGGAATTTATTTGTATTTTTTTCAAACACAAAATGACATTAATCTGTTCAAATGACTTCTTTATTTTGTATGATCTGAAATATCCTCAGACTGGTGCCGTGTGCATTGAGGATGAAAAAGCGCAGCGGTGTGCTGGAGATGTTGGAGATGCTGTAGTGCTGTGGACAAGACGACAAGACCCTGACAGATGTTGCTGTGGTCTCTTCATCTTCAGAATCGCTTGCATGGACAGCTTCATGTCTCAACCCCATTTTAGTCTGACAGCAGCGATGATGATGATGATGATGATGACAAACACAGATGAAGACCTGCTGATCATCTGCAGAACCGGCCCCGCTGTGTGGAGATGAAGCAGAACATGCAGTTCTACATGATTGTAGAACAAGTTTGAATAAAGCTTTGTTTCATGTGTTGTGGACTTACTTGTCTTGGTCATTTTTATTCATTCTGTTAATCATATATTAATGTTTCCTTTTATGGTCAATAAATGAAATAATAATTTTTCAATAATGCGTACATTAGTTCATATTATGAAAATGAATGTGTACTCACATTGGCTACATTTGTCTAGTGACTATTATTGCATAGCTGTGGCATATAAAACATGTTAATTTGTATTTGGTTTCATTTATATATATGATTTGTTTGATTTATGTCCTTCATTATTAAAAATTAAAAATATATATTTTAAGGTATAGAATAAATTAAAATGTTAATTCCCTGCTTCAAATTTTGGTCATGTAAAAAAAGCAGACTAAAGCACTACTGTACGCAGAGATGAACATCACTCTTGGATGGCCTACAGTAAGTAACAGCAGACTATTGATGCCAATATAATAAAATATTACAAGAATTCTCCATATCTTCTGTTATATATATGAAGAGTTCAGATGCAAAAACCTTTAAATGCTAAAATGAGAAAAGCTCATTTTAGAAGAAAATTTTAGATGGCATTAGGTTTTTGCATCTGAACGCTATATATATATATATATATATATATATATATATATATATATATATATATATATATATATATATATATATAAGAAAAAGGCGTTGAAAACTATTAGGTAGATTTGTCACATTACTGATGTGAGGTGCTTCTGTCCGTTATCTTATTTATATTATTATTATAGGATTGTTAGAATTATTAATAATAATTAAAGAACCTATAATTTGTACAGGCTCTGGAAAACATGCTTGTATCGTTTACAATTTACAAAAATGATGTGATGTAATGGGTTTCTTGTGTTATAAGAGATTATATGTACACAGATGCACAATGAGAAGGTTAAATATATCTGCATTGAATAATCAAACAAGTCAGGAAAACAAACAAGATTTAAGCAGGTTACTTGTGGATGATAAATGTTATACAAACAATAAAGACAACAACAAATTCATGTGAACTTTTTTTAAAATAAATATATTATTTGAAATTAAGATTCATTAAACCTGTTGTTGCGCTTCTAACGTCAGTCACATGATAACGTAAATATGGCGGATGAGGTACGATCCTATTCATACTTAACGAGATTTGGCTGTTGAGTGCCTACTCTTTTAGTCCTCGTTAAGTAAGTACTTATTGAAATTGAGTACCTACTCATTGAGTATGCGGTTTCGAACGCAGCCATTGTGTTGGAGAATGTCTGAAATAAAGTGCGTGGGTCAAATTAGCATTTGATTAAAGAGAACAGGTTGTTGTTGATAATACGCGCGCGCCAGCAATGTAAAACGGAAACATTCCATAAATTAAAAAAACGGTTAATCTCAGGGTCGTGGGTTCGAGCCCCACGTTGGGCGGTACTATTACCTTTCCCTCTCTCTTTCCAGGAGCTTTCAGTTGGCTGTTCATTGTTTTTCATCAAGCAGACCCTTTGAGACAAACTTCAGCGTTTCTACCTCTGTAGGATAACTTTCTGCAAGTCTCTGTGGCGCAGTCGGTTAGTGCGTTTGGTTGTTAACCGAAAGGTTGGTGGTTCGAGCCCACCCAGGGACGAAATAAGCTTGCAACGGCAGACAGGCGCACTGGGCGTAGATCCTAGGCCTCATCCTCAGTATAGCGTTACAAGATGACATCGGGATTTAGCAGAAGATTGTTGTCCGCTTCATGTATTGGCCAATTTTTTTTTATTCCGGTTGGCTTAAAAACACTATCAAACTTTACACAGATAATGAAGGTATTGCTGGAAACAGGGACTAGCCTTCAAAGAGCTTCTACAGCAGCCCGGCTAGCTCAGTTGGTAGAGCATGAGACTCTTAATCTCAGGGTCGTGGGTTTGAGCCCCACGTTGGGCGTTACCATTACCTTTCCCTCTCTGTTTACAGCATCTTTCAGTTGGCTCTTCATTTGTATTCATTCAGCAGACCCTTTGAGACAAACTTCAGCGTTTCTACCTCTGTAGAATAATTTTCTGCAAGTCTCTGTGGCGCAATCGGATAGCGCGTTCGGCTGTTAACCGAAAGGTTGGTGGTTCTAGCCCACCCAGGGACGTAATAAACTTTTCGCCGCCTTGCAACGGCTAACACGCGCACTGGGCTTAGATCCTAGGCCTCATCTTCTGTATAGCGTTACAAGATGACAACAGGATTTAGCAGAAGATTGTTGTCCGCTGGATGTATTGGCCAATTTTTTTATTCCGGTTGGTTTAAAAACACTATCAAACTTTACACACATAATGAAGGTATTGCTGGAAACAGGGACTAGCCTTGAAAGAGCTTCTGCAGCAGCCCCGCTAGCTCAGTCGGTAGAGCATGAGACTCTTCATCTCAGTGTCGTGGGTTTGAGCCCCACGTTGGGCGTTACCATTACCTTTCCCTCTCTCTTTCCAGGAGCTTTCAGTTGGCTGTTCATTTGTATTCATTCAGCAGACCCTTTGAGACAAACTTCAGCGTTTCTACCTCTGTAGGATAACTTTACTCAAGTCTCTGTGGCGCAGTTGGTTAGCACGTTCGGCTGTTAACCGAAAGATTGGTGGTTTGAGCCCACCCAGGGATGAAATAAGCTTGCATCAGCAGACAGGCACACTGGGCTTAGATCCTAGGCCTCATCCTCTGTATAGCGTTACAAGATGACTTCGGGATTTAGCAGAAGATTGTTGTCCGCTGCCTGTATTGGCCAATTTTTTCATTCCGGTTGGCTTAAAAACACTATCAAACTTTACACAGATAATGAAGGTATTGCTGGAAACAGAGACGAGCCTTCAAAGAGCTTCTACAGCAGCCCGGCTAGCTCAGTTAGTAGAGCATGAGACTCTTAATCTCAGGGTCATGGGTTTGAGCCCCACGTTGGGCGTTACCATTACCTTTCCCTCTCTCTTTCCAGGAGCTTTCAGTTGGCTGTTCATTTGTATTCATTCAGCAGACCCTTTGAGACAAACTTCAGCGTTTCTACCTCTGTAGGATAACTTTACTCAAGTCTCTGTGGCGCAATTGGTTAGCGTGTTTGGCTGTGAACCGAAAGGTTGGTGGTTTGAGCCCACCCAGGGACGAAATAAGCTTTCATCGTCACACTGGGCATAGATCCTAGGCCTCATCCTCTGTTTAGCGTTACAAGATGACATCGGGATTTAGCAGAAGATTGTTGTATGCTGCATGGATTGGCCAATTTTTTCATTCCGGTTGGCTTATAAACACTATCAAACTTTACACGGATAATGAAGGTATTGCTGGAAACAGGGACTAGCCTTCAAAGAGCTTCTACAGCAGCCCGGCTAGCTTAGTCGGTAGAGCATGAGACTCTTAATCTCAGGGTCGTGGGTTCGAGCCCCACGTTGGGCGTTACTATTACCTTTCCCTCTGTGTTTCCAGCATCTTTCAGTTGGCTCTTCATTTGTATTCATTCAGCAGACCCTTTGAGACAAACTTCAGCGTTTCTACCTCTGTAGAATAATTTTCTGCAAGTCTCTGTGGCGCAATCGGATAGCGTGTTCGGCTGTTAACCGAAAGGTTGGTGGTTCTAGCCCACCCAGGGACGTAATAAACTTTTCGCCGCCTTGCAACGGCTAACACGCGCACTGGGCTTAGATCCTAGGCCTCATCTTCTGTATAGCGTTACAAGATGACATCAGGATTTAGCAGAAGATTGTTGTCCGCTGCTTGTATTGGCCAATTTTTTCATTCCGGTTGGCTTAAAAACACTATCAAACTTTACACAGATAATGAAGGTATTGCTGGAAACAGGGACTAGCCTTCAAAGAGCTTCTACAGCAGCTCGGCTAGCTCAGTCGGTAGAGCATGAGACTCTTAATCTCAGGGTCGTGGGTTCGAGCCCCACGTTGGGCGTTACTATTACCTTTCCCTCTCTCTTTCCAGGAGCTTTCAGTTGGCTGTTAATTTTTTTTTTCATTAAGCAGACCCTTTGAGACAAACTTCAGCGTTTCTACCTCTGTAGGATAACTTTCTGCAAGTGTCTGTGGCGCAATCGGTTGTTAACTGAAAGGTTGGTGGTTCGAGCCCACCCAGGGACGAAATAAACTTTTTGCCGCCTTGCAACGGCGTAGATCCTAGGCCTCATCCTCTGTATAGCGTTACAAGATGACATCAGGATTTAGCAGAAGATTGTTGTCCGCTGGATGTATTGGCCAATTTTTTATTCCGGTTGGTTTAAAAACACTATCAAACTTTACACAGATAATGAAGGTATTGCTGGAAACAGGGACTAGCCTTGAAAGAGCTTCTGCAGCAGCCCGGCTAGCTCAGTCGGTAGAGCATGAGACTCTTAATCTCAGGGTCGTGGGTTGGAGCCCCATGTTGGGCGTTTCTATTACCTTTCCCTCTCTCTTCCCAGCAGCTCTCAGTTGGCTGTTCATTTGTATTCATTCAGCAGACCCTTTGAGACAAACTTCAGCGTTTTCTACCTCTGTAGGATAAGTTTCTGCAAGTCTCTGTGGCGCAATTGGTTAGCGCATTTGGCTGTTAACCGAAAGGATGGTGGTTCGAGCCCACCCAGGGACGAAATAAACTTTTCGCCGCCTTGCAACGGCTAACACGCGCACTGGGCGTAGATCCTAGGCCTCATCCTCTGTTTAGCGTTACAAGATGACATCAGGATTTAGCAGAAGATTGTTGTCCGCTGGATGTATTGGCCAATTTTTTTATTCCGGTTGGTTTAAAAACACTATCAAACTTTACACAGATAATGAAGGTATTGCTGGAAACAGAGACTAGCCTTAAAAGAGCTTCTACAGCAGCCCCGCTAGCTCAATCGGTAGAGCATGAGACTCTTAATCTCAGTGTCATGGGTTTGAGCCCCACGTTGGGCGTTACCATTACCTTTTCCTCTCTCTTTCCAGGAGCTTTCAGTTGGCTGTTCATTTGTATTCATTCAGCAGACCCTTTGAGACAAACTTCAGCGTTTCTGCCACTGTACGATAACTTTAAGCAAGTCTCTGTGGCGCAATTGGTTAGCGCTATTGCCTGTTAACCGAAAGGTTGCTGGTTCAAGCCCACTCAGGGACGAAATAAGCTTACATCTACAGACAGGCACACTGGGCGTAGATCCTAGGCCTCATCCTCTGTTTAGTGTTACAAGATGACATCGGGATTTAGCAGAAGATTGTTGTCCACTGCATGTATTGGCCAATTTTTTTATTCTGGTTGGCTTAAAAACACTATCAAACTTTACACAGATAAGAAAGGTATTGCTGGAAACAGGGACTAGCCTTGAAAGAGCTTCTACAGCAGCCTGCCTACCTCAGTCGGTAGAGCATGAGACTCTTAATCTCAGAGTCGTGGGTTTGAGCCCCACGTTGGGCGTTACTATTACCTTTCCCTCTCTCTTTCCAGGAGCTTTCAGTTGGCTGTTCATTTGTATTAATTAAGCAGACCCTTTGAGACAAACTTTAGCGTTTCTACCTCTGTAGGATAACTTTCTGCAAGTCTCTGTGGCGCAATCGGTTAGCGTGTTCGGCTGTTAACCGAAAGGTTGGTGGTTCGAGCCCACCCAGGGACGAAATAAGCTTGCAACGGCAGACACGTGCACTGGGCGTAGATCCTAGGCCTCATCCACTGTATAGCGTTTTAAGATGACATTGGAATTTAGCAGAAGATTGTTGTCCGCTGCATGTATTGGCCAATTTTATTATTCCGGTTGGCTTAAAAACACTATCAAACTTTACACAGATATTGAAGGTATTGCTGGAAACAGGGACTAGCCTTCAAAGAGCTTCTACAGCAGCCCGGCTAGCTCACTCGGTTGGGCATGAAACTCTTAATCTCAGGGTTGTGGGTTCGAGCCCCACGTTGGGCGTTACTATTACCTTTCCCTCTGTTTCCAGCATCTTTCAGTTGGCTCTTCATTTGTATTCATTCAGCAGACCCTTTGAGACAAACTTCAGCGTTTCTACCTCTGTAGGATAACTTTCCACAAGTCTCTGTGGCGCAATCGGCTAGCGCGTTCGGCTGTTAACCGAAAGGTTGGTGGTTCGAGCCCACCCAGGGACGAAATAACCTTTTCGCCGCCTTGCAACGGCTAATACGCGCACTTGGCGTAGATCCTAGGCCTCATCCTCTGTATAGCGTTACAAGATGACATCAGGATTTAGCAGAAGATTGTTGTCCGCTGGATGTATTGGCCAATTTTATTATTCCGGTTGGTTTAAAAACACTATCAAACTTTACACAGATAATGAAGTTATTGCTGGAAACAGGGACTAGCCTTGAAAGAGCTTCTACAGCAGCCCCGCTAGCTCAGTCGGTAGAGCATGAGACTCTTAATCTCACTGTCATGGGTTTGAGCCCCACGTTGGGCGTTACCATTACCTTTCCCTCTCTCTTTCCAGGAGCTTTCAGTTGGCTGTTCATTTGTATTCATTCAGCAGACCCTTTGAGACAAACTTCAGCGTTTCTACCTCTGTAGGATAACTTTATGCAAGTCTCTGTGGCGCAATTGGTTAGCGCGTTCGCCTGTTAACCGATAGGTTGGTGGTTCGAGCCCACCCAGGGACGAAATAGGCTTGCATCGACAGACAGGCACACTGGGCATAGATCCTAGGCCTCATCCTCTGTTTAGCGTTACAAGATGATATCGGGATTTAGCAGAAGATTGTTGTCCGCTGCATGTATTGGCCAATTTTTTTATTCCGGTTGGCTTAAAAACACTATCAAACATTACACAGATAATGAAGGTATTGCTGGAAACAGGGACTAGCCTTCAAAGAGCTTCTACAACAGCCTGCCTACCTCAGTCGGTAGAGCATGAGACTCTTAATCTCAGGGTCGTGGGTTTGAGCCCCACGTTGGGCGTTACTATTACCTTTCCCTCTCTCTTTCCAGGAGCTTTCAGTTGGCTGTTCATTTGTATTACAGTTTTTCTCCATTGGTCTGGCTCATTTCTTGAAACAGAAATTACATTCTCAAAATTCTAAGATCATTTGGCAAAACAGTGTTACAGTTTAGCACAACACTATAGTTCACTTGCAAAAGCTCATATCTCTCCAAAAACAGTTCACTCATGCATCGAAACTAAATTCCTTTCCCATATAAAAAGTCAGTGCCACAAAAATGGCAAATATCCTTCTCAATTGCTTTGGCTCATTTCTTGAAACAGACTGGACATTCTCAACAATCTTGGTGTTTTTGCCAAAATAATGTGGATGGTTCGGCACAACACCATGGTTCACCTGCAACAGCTTATACCTTTCCCAAAACAGTTCACTCATGTGTCAAAACTAAATTTCCTTCTCATTTAAACAGTCAGTGCCCCCAAAATGCTTCATCCTTTTGGCATTGTGTGAGCACTGCAAGTCAAAATGTTCAGATGTTTTGTCACTATGGCAAAGGACCACTAAAATATCACTCATGTCCACCTTACAGTCTTAGCCCAGTCCTTCATTGACAATCGTTACTGTACTGTTTTTGTCTAGCTAACAGAATACAATTGTGTATAAAACAAACAAAAAAAAAAGAAATAGGATTTTAGGGTAAGAGTAGCCTCCAAGGTTTGACATCACACATTGCACTCATACTGCCAAGGAAATGGTAACTCCTATTTTTATTATAATGATCAACCACACACAATGTAACTTCCTTATATCAGAGCAAAAAGAAACTGTATACAGCATAATAAACTGTAATATAAACACACAAACAAAAAACTAGAATGCTATAACTTTCCCTGCGAAAGTTTTGGATGATGGAGGAGACTGTAGAGCGAGACACATTTAGGCTTAACTCGGCGACCTGCCTCCGCCCATGTGAGGCCATGGTTCATGACATCGTCTATAACTATGGCCTGAATTTCATCCGGGACAGCAAAGTGTCTTCATGCACCACAGCCTCTTCCACCTATTCCACCACCATGCACCCTTACTCTTTCTTGTCCTCCTCTTCCTTGTGCAGGCAGCTGCCCTTGTTCATTTACTTGGCCAGGTGCCAACATGTTCAGAAATAGTGCTGGTCCTGCATGGTCAAGCTCTTTACATACATGTTAGGCAGCATTCACAGTCATGGCCAGCACCTGTCAGGTAACTAAACATACTGTTTGATTGGTCATCTGAGATGACCAATGAAGTGGTGTTAGAGAGGCCAGCAGGGGGCGCTCAACCTGTGGTCTGTGTGAGTCCTAATGCCCCAGTAAAAGTGAAGGGGACACTACACTGTCAGTGAGCGCCGTCTTTCGAATGAGACGTTAAACCGAGGTCCTGACTCTCTGTGGTCATCAAAAATCCCATGGCACTTATCATAAAGAGTAGGGGTGTAACCCCGGTGTCCTGGCCAAAGTCCCTCAATCGGCACTTACCCATCATGGCCTCCTAATCATCCCCATCCACCGAATTGGCTCTATCGCTGTTTCTTCACTCCACCAATAGCTGGTGTGTGGTGAAGCACTGGCGCCGTTGTCCTGTGGCTGCCGTCGCATCATCCAAGTGGATGCTACACACTGGTGGTGGTGTGGAGAGACCCCCCTCATGATTGTAAAGCACTTTGGGTGTATGGCCATACACAATAAATGCGCTATATAAATACACATTACATTACATTACATTACATGTGTGAAACTCCTCCTTTATTAGTCAAGTTCTAGTTTTACCTGACTGTCAATTGCTGTAATAAATTGTAATCAAATGTTCCAAGGATTCACCTACTGTATGGCATTCATGGTATTATGTTCTTGACTATTTTTGACAATTGAACAGACTATTGTGCATGTGATGACTTATACAATGAAATGACGCTAACACATTTTGAAGGGAACGACCATTAGACTGAGAATTAACAATCAGTTTAGATCAACGAGATCTATTCACTTGAAAATTGTGCTAAATGTAGGCTACCTGTACTTAATCATTTGCAAACATATACTTAGACATTTGCAATTTGATGAAATGAATGAGAAATTAAATTCTGTTGTGAACAATTCCCAAGTGGTTTGGAGGTTTGTCCATGTTGTTTTGAGAATGTAATTTCTGTTTCAAGAAATGAGCCAAACCAATGGAGAAAAACTGTAATATATTTTAAAAGCCTTTATCAAACCTTATAATTAACACTTATTATTAAAAATATTAAGCCTCAGAACAAAAAGAAAAATATATTGAGTGAAGAAAATAATAAATACATTGAGCAGTTGTTGAGTTGGAGTTATATATGAGTTTAGCTAATATGTAGCTCATAACAAAATCTGTATTTATTGTTAATTATATTGTATTTAGTGTGACCAATTAGTTTTTTTATTAGCAGTCAGTATGTAGTGGTGCTGGTTGACATCCAGTAAGGCACACACCTGGGGTCCGTTCTTTGTACATGGATTAGTCAATTAGCTGTATTTGGTTATAGATGATTTGACGTTTTCTTCTTCAAAACTCATCCGAGAGTTGTCTAGCAACAGTTCTGGTAGCTCAAACCTGTTCCAGCAGGTTTATTTCATATAAACAGGATTAGATCGGCTCATTTCAAGCAAAGGTGACACTGAATGTATGTACCAAATGCTGATATTTTATTACAGTAGTAACCTATAGACTATATACACTTGGGAAAAAAGTAAAATAGTAAAAAAAAAAAAAAAAGGTCTAATATTCACATTTATAATTTATAATAATTAATAATATCTATTATTAAATAATTAAGCAAAAAAATAAATAATACAGTATTTATGTTTATATACATATAAGTTATATATATATATATATATATATATAAAACTTAGTAAATAAAAGTACAAAAGCGAGATGGTTCTTCCCAAGGGGACCAAAGTGAACATTTATTAATATGGATTTTTTTTTAGATACAAATTTAGATACAGTCCAAAGACATGCAGTACAGGTGAATTGGGTAAGCTAAATTGTCCATAGTGTATGAGTGTGAAGGAGTGTGTATGGATGTTTCCCAGAGATTGCAGAGAGGGTTGCAGCTAGAAAGGCATCCGCTGTGTAAAACATATGCTGGATAAGTTGGCGGTTCATTCCGCGGTGGCGACCCTGGATTAATAAAGGGACTAAACCGAAAAGAAAATGAATGAATGAATAAATTTATGCAGTCCCGCTCATGTTTCGACCGCTAATATTGCCGGTGATTTGATGCTTTGCAAAAGTTGCTAAATTAATTTAAAATGCTTAAACTTATTAAGAAACTAAAATAGGCCTAGGCTACTATAATAAAGAAAAGCCTTACTAAAATGTAAAAGTTGTAAGATGGCTTTTAACCTCTCCACTATGTCAGATCCTGAGAGCTGATATGGAATTTCATGAGATGCAATAAAAACAATCTCTCGGGTCTAAGAAGATAAGGATTAAAGATTTCCCACTGTTCTATTTTAATCACTATTGACCATCCAAACATAGGTGTGGACTGCCAACAGGACTCCGTCTTTCCAGGGGGTAATGCGAGAAAGACCCCCCCTCTCATTTCACCTCAAGCCCCCTTCTTGACCTTTAAGCTACCTTTCTCCATAATACACAGTCCACATAAAATGCTCAAGGTTTTAATATGATGTATGTTATAGCACTGTATTCATGTTTGGTATCATTTTAAATGTCTCTGTGTGATTGGTAAAGTGGTCTTAATTTCACTATGATATTTCATTTTTATATGTTGATTTGGTTTTTGACTTTGATATAATCTTTGCCAGATGTTTCCCCCCTCTCTAGAGATGATTAACATCTCAAAGTAACCAGGCAAGAGTCTCTGTGACGCTTCTATTGTCTTGAATTTATGACTGTTTGTTCTGAGTGGGTATAAAAGGACAGGTGTGAAACTGCTCGGGGGAACTCTTGTAGTCAAGACCCCCATTGCAGGCACGCATTTGTGCTGCAATGTATTTCTCAGGTCAGGTATGCATCTTTAATTCTTTAATCTATATTTGAGTTAATGGATGTTATATTGTTACAGATATCATCTCTGAATTGGCTTGATGATTGTTTTATTATATAATTGGCATTATACAATTTTACCTGACGAATAAAATGTTAAGTTTTGACTCATTCTGAATTCTCCTGAAATCTTTTATATCCAGTAGATTATGTGAAGTCATTTTCGCTACCTTTATGATCGGCATAATTTTGGAATTTTTTAGACCTATAGATTATACGCAGTATCGCACGCGGTATCATAGAGATCTTTTAAATCCTTAACCACTGGAACTAGCAAGTGCGGATCTTGAATTAAGTGAGATGTTTCTTTTGGCATGTGTTAGTATTGTACAACCAGCCTAATTAAATATTAATTCATCCCGTATCCTCTGACTAATTTCAGAGTGCCGGAATACTGCTCCTGAGAAAAAACGCAAAACCCGGGGCGTGGAACTCTGTGCGGCGGATTGGCCAGTAATGAACGTATAAATTGAAGAGTATGGGAACAGATAGATCAAAACTCTAAATTAAGTCATAAATGATTATTGTGATCCTTTCCTATAATTAGAAATACAGTCTAAATATTACGATCACTTAAAAATGGAGTCAGATAAAGTTCGGAGCTGGAAAATGAGTATAAATAAACTCTAATAAATAACAGAATTCTTTTCAGAAGCACTGGAAAAGACTTACATGCATTTAACCTTCGACCATGCTGTTAGTTTCGTCATTGGGCTAATAGATGGACTTTTACAAAGTAAATAAATTGCTAAATGCTCTTGACAGATGAAAGTGTAAAGCCTGCAGCTCACAACAAATGTGGAAAGTTATTTATTAAAAATACATTAGTCTACAGGCATGAAATAATTAAAAAAAAACATTCCCAAAGCTGTATCTTATGAAACACCAGTTCAAGGGCACATACGATGCATTTTGAAGAGAAAACAGTCAAAGCTCCATCCGGCCAAAACCCCATACTACCAAAACAAAATTAACACCACTTCAGCCATCCGCAAACTATTCAGGACATTCACAGTTTTTCCCAATTGTTTACACACATTTTCTGAAAGCAAGTCTCATATTGTCAGAACTCTACACACAAATCACAAAACACACACACATTGGGCAAAACCCTTCAATTCTCCTGCAAAATCAAACTTTACATTCAAAACAATGTACTTTCTTCTCAAAATGGTGTTTTGTTTTCAAATGACACACACAAACCATCACAAGAATAGACATTTATAAGAACCATTTGATCACTGATGTGCTTAATGTAACACACTATGACCACTTCTTCTCCATTCATCATAATGACTTACTGTGAGCCTTTTTTGTTCAGTGTTACAATTACTGCAGACAGTACATTGTTCTACAGAAGTGCATTGTAAAATATTTCAGAATATTGTTTTTATACAAAACACAAATACACAGTACCAAATATATTTTACTGTATTTTTCCCACAAAAACAGTGTACACAGTGTTCATCCCAACCAACACAAAGTTACACATAATGTGGTCTACATATGCCATCAACAGAAGGATTTACAGAATAGTTACATTACATGTAAAAAAAAACAAAAACAAAGAAAAGTGTGAATTTCGATCATACACTTTCCATTCCCAGGCAGAAAAAAATTCCTCAATAGGATTGAGAAATGGAGAATATGAGATGAGCTCTGATTTCTAAATTGCAATTATGTGTGACAGGTGTTTACCCATATGATGAGTTAGTATGCAAAGTAGGACAACTGACTTTACAATTTTGAATGACAGTGTGTTCCTTGTGAAAACAAGAGATTTTCTGCATGAAAATTGTGCCAAATGCAGGGAATTGTGTGTAGTGTTTTGACAAAAGCGTGTTTTAAATCTGCAATTTGAGTGTAAAGCTGGAATTGTGCTTGTAGTTTAGCAGAATTGGTTCAGGGGGTTGGTGCATCAGTGACATGTTAAAGTCCTTGTGTCTGAAGTACAAGTAATTGTGTGTAAACAATTGGGAAAAACTCTAATACCCTGCTCTGTCCTCCTCCACCAACTCCTTATCAGCTGATGATTTGGCCTCCTGTTTTTACACAAAAAAGAACACTCAAATTAGCAGTCTATTTCCCACCAAATCCAACATTTACCTCCATCAAACAACACCCTCTGAAGAAAAATTCACTCTCTTCCTTTACTCCACACTGGCACATTCCCAACCACTTTTAAGCAGGTGTAACAGAGGCCAGGAAGTGAAGTGCTGTGCAGGTAAACCTCACTCCTCTCACCTCTAAAGGTGCTCTGGTGACAGACTCTAGGGGCCATGGTCTTTAGCCTCCTTGTTAGAGCAACTGCCATGCGGAATGTCGCCAGTTCGATCCCAGCTCGGAGCGGGTTGGGTGGTGTAGGGCCAGCAGGGTTACACAGGCCTGGGTAACCTCACTGTTCAAAAAACCATCACTCAACATCTCATTAGATGAAAATACAGACCAGTCTCTCTCCATCTATTTATTGCCAAAACACTACAAAGGGCTGTTTTCAACTAAATTTCCAAACTCTTTTAATTTCAAGCCTGGACTCCGACAGGTATCTTCTAGCTGGATTCCCATCCTGCACCCTTAATCCTCTACAGATGCTCCAGAACGCTGCAGCTCATCTGGTCTTCAATGAGAGCCCATGTAACTCCTCTCTTTGTCTCTTTGCATTGGTTACCGCTCGAGGCTCGTATCAAGTTCAAATCACTGGCACTGCACCCTCTTACCTTCACCTACTGGTGAAGGTCTACATCTCCTCCAGAAGCCTCCAATCTGGGCGTGATTGCAGGCTATAAATCATTTTCCAAAACCTTTTCATTGACTGTTCCATGCTGGAGGAATGTCTTCCCATTCCCAACTAAATGTAAACGTAAGATTCTCAAATGTAAGATTCTCAGTATCAAAAATAATAAAATAATAAATGCACAGCACTATTAATTTACAAAATCCAATTCATAATTTCAAAAGACAATTTGTGAATTAACAAAAGTTGGATTTGTGAATTTAGGAATTGAGTGCTACTTCAAAAAAATTCCAGAGACTTAAGGAGATCACTAAATTTGTCCCTCTGAGGCAGTGGCTTTCTTTGAATACTACATGCGTTTATTGCAACCAAGTTAATTAATGGTTTTTAACCCTCATAGCAGATAAATCCTTCTGTATGTCTGAAATGTATGATATCTGGTACTAAACAAAAGCTAGTGATATTTGCAATACATTGGTGTAAATGAAAAACTAATATCAGAAACAGTATTTGTCTTGTAACATTTGATGTAAGATAGTAACGAACTTACAAGATATTTTACCACATGAAATTTCCAAGCAGTCTGTTAATGACTTACCCTGAGCATAATGGTACAAGGCGTGGGTCCACCCTCCATGGCAACTGCTCATTGGAAGACAGTGCCATTGGGATGGACCAAACCAGAACACTTAAAAACCTACTGCAACAGTAAAACTTTGCTTTTTGCATTAGCTCGCTCATGCTCACTGGTGCTCTCTGCCCCCTCTTGCCTTGCTCTCGGACACTGCACCGCCATGCAATCGGGTCACAAAGAACTTTTCATGCAACTACTTAAAGTTTAGGAACCACCGAAACCGCAAAAAACTTCTGCAAACCGACTCTCAGCAGAGTCTGTAACCAAGGACAACTTCCACTCACAAGTGAGTGAATCCCAAGGATGTCACTGAAGCCGAGTCACCAACCAATCAGGAACGCCGTGTTTCGTTGAGGCCAGTCAGCGAAGGAAACTCAAACAAATGTTGTCTTTTGCTGATCTGGTACAAATTAATCTTAAGCAGTTAAAGAGAAGCCAAATCTCTGCTTTTGTGGTTTCTCAGGTGTAATTCCAAGATATAGTAATAAGAGCTCAAATTAATGTGGAACGGTTGTCAACTCATTTTGCACAAGCACCAGAATTGAGAACCACTGCTCTGAGGAAGTAAAAATGGATTGGGGATGGTGGGTCTTTCTTGCTATCTGCAACAACTCTCACTTGGGGGATGGGTGGTCTGGCTTTGGGGGTCTCTGAAACGACAAGTCCGTTTGGGAGATGGGTGGTCTGACCGGTGGGCAGGAGCAACGAGTTGACAACCCTCACCGGTGGACTCGCTTTGACCCAGGCCTAAGCCCGCCAGGCCATGCCCGACGGGAGACAACCTTTCCCGGCATAGGTGCCGGGACTTCCCGCGCCCGACACCTGCCATGTCTCTGACCTGCCATCGAGGTTTCGGTGAAGAACAATCGGTTTTGACAGGTTGTAGGTAAAACGAACCAGGGGGTCTGGCCAGCTCTGCTGCCCGGCGGAGAGCGACCGTTTCCCCGCGTCCCATCCGTGCCTAGACCCCCCCAACCCCGAAGGGGGTCTGGCTAGCTCTGCTGCCCGGCGGAGGGCGACTGTTTCCCCGCGTCTCATCCGTGCCTAGACCCCCCCAACCCCGAAGGGGGTCTGGCTAGCTCTACTGCCCGGCGGAGGGCGACTGTTTCCCCGCGTCCCATCCGTGCCTAGACCCCCCCAACCCCGAAGGGGGTCTTAGTTCTGCTGCCCGGCGGAGAGCGACCGTTTCCCCGCGAGCTGTTGGGCGCGGCGAGACCCCCCCACATCCAGGGGTCTCTGAGCAGCGGCGCTGCCCGCCAACGAGTGCTTGTTTGGGAGTAGGCAAGAGCTCGTTTGGGGAGATGGTGGGTCTTTCTAGCTCACGTCCGGAAGTGACCCAAAGGACCAAGGGGGTGAGCAGTGGGTCTGACCTGCGGGAACGACATGCAGACACTCACCGGTGGACTCGCTTTAACCCAGGCCCAAGCCCGACAGGCCATGCCCGACGGGAGACCACCTTTCCCCGGCATATGTGCCAGGACGTCCTGCGCCCGACACCTGCCATGTCTCTGACCTGCCATCAAGGTTTCGGTGAAGGCGAAGAACAATCGACTTAGGTTTTGACAGGTTGTCGGTAAAACGAACCAGGGGGTCTGGCCAGCTCTAGAGCCAGGTGGGCCACCAACGGTACATCTGTCTAGCGCGTGCGGTTGGCTAAGTTCATGTTGCGTGGGTGGGGTGCCCGGGCACTGCTGGAGATCAGGTGTCAATTCAGGGCTGCTACGGAGCCGGAGCTTGCCCCGGAAGTGAGGGGTCCCTGGGGACAGGGGGTCTGGCTTAGTGGGGTGGGGGGTCGTGGATGTCAAAGGCACCAGGGCCTTCTGAGCCTTGAGTTCGTCCCCGGAAATAGTGAGTGGTCCCTGGGGAGAGGGGGTCTGGCTTAGTGGGGTGGGGGGTCGTGGATGTCAAGGGCACCAGGGCCCTCTGACCGGGGGTCTCTGAAACGCCCGTCAGTTTGGGGGATGGCGGGTGTTTCTAGCGAGCACCTGAAACGACCAAGTTCCGGTAGGAAGATGGTTGGTCTGACCGGTGGGCAGAAGCGACGACTTGACGACCCTCACCGGTGCACTGGCTAAGACCCAGGCCCAAGCTCGCCAGGCCATGCCCGACGGGAGACCACCTTTCCCGGCATACGTGCTAGCTAGGGGCCAGTGGTGCAGGGCTAAGGGTCTGCCAGGGTACCCAGCCCCTGTGCTGAGCCGGACGTCCATCTCGCCGCACCTGTCGGCGGTGCACAAGGTGGCCAACTCTGAGGAAAAGAGGCTCTTGCTCTCGCTGGCCGCGTGGACACACGGAAGATGCCGTGCCCGGTGCCCGGCTGTCGGAGCACTCCGGCCCGGCTAGACAGACACCTGAAGCAGCACGCAGAGCCCCGGAGCCGGGCGTCCGTGCGCCGAGCCCCGCTGCAGGCTCGCTACGGAGCGCATTCAGGCCCAGCTGTCAGACCTCCGCAAGCAGATGGACAAGGTCAGGTCCACCCTCACACGCCGTTATCGGGAGTTGCGGAGGGTGGCGACGGGGAGAGGCTCGCCTCCTGCACCGTCATCCCCTGACCCGGCCCCCTGGGCTGGTGGGGGTCCATCAACACGGCTGACTTCTAACTTTGGCTCCCTTTCTGCAGACCTGCTCCTGGAAGAGTTCGAGGGTTTCCAACTGGGCAGCAACCCAACGGCTCGTCTGAGAAACAACGTCGCGTCCAAAGTAACGAGAATCAAGGCGTTTGTCGGATACATGGCTCAAGGCCACGCCGATCCAGAGCACTTCATGTTTCTCAACCAGCCTGCGCGGATCCGAGCTTGGGCTGCTCTTTTGGGGCGCATGCGCATGGCCGAGCCCACCAAACAACACTACCTGAAGAACGTATCGCAATTCCTCGATTACCTCTGGGAAACCCCGCCGGCCTCCTGTCGCCTCTCCAGCACGGCCCTGGTGCTGATACGCAGAGAGGTCAGAGCTCTCATTCGGGGCATACGCCGGAACGTGGTGGTGCACGAGGTCAGAACCAAGCAGGCGAAAGAGGGCAGGTTAATCTCCAAAGCCAGTCTGCTACGCTGTCACCAAACGGCTGGAAGAAAAATCCCTGCCCTTCTAGGTCAGTGTTCAGTCCCGCTGGTCAGAGTTTCCTCCACCCCTCGCTTCCAGACGAGTCTGCCTTTGTCATAAATGTGAGTGTGACTCCTTAGCTCTGCGGGTGGGGGCCACCAGTTGTATGCACTCACTCACCTTCTCTTTGCTTTGTTCTACGGCTAGATCACCACTCATAAAACAAACAGAGCATTCGGTGCAGCTCAGTTGTCCCTCAGTAAGGAAGAATACAGCTGGTTCCGAAGGTTCTTGGAGCTGCGGGCTAGTCTTCCGGGTGGAGGGCAGGCCACCTATTTTTTTTTTACTTCCAGAGCCTTTCCCTGCCGGACCTTAAATAAATATTTCCAATCTGCGTGGACCAGCATGGGGCTACCCGGCAAACCCACCTTTACTGACGTCCGGACAGCCATCGCAACGCACGTGAGTATTTATGTAATGCCCCTGTAGCCACATGATTGCCAGCGGCTTTGACCCTAAAAATGGTCCTGTCTGTCTGTCTCTGAAGCAGGCAAAGAACGCACATTCTTCCGAGGATCGGAGGAAGGTGGCGCAGTTCATGTGTCATGACACTTCAACCTCCGATAAATTCTACGCACTTCACCTCGGCCCTCTGCCAGCACGTGAGCACCGCAGACTCTTCGAGAGGGCCTTGGTGGAGGCGGAGGAGGCGGCGGGCAGAGACAGCCACCCAAGGAAGGGGCGCAAGAGGGCAGAGAGTCCTGGGTCACCCCTGGTAAGTCAGTTCCTCTTTGGCTAGCCAAAGAATAATTGTAAACAGCAGGGCATGTGGTGATGGTTAACTGGCCTTACCGTGTCCCCTCTTACAGGAAGGGACCAGCAGGAAGACGCTGCCATGGCAGGGGAAATGCCAGGGGACATGCCCGCTTGAACCAACAGAAGACGCTGAATCTTCCTGAACAAATAATCTACAGTTTTCTAAAACAATAAAAGATCAAATGGTCTTCGACATGCAGTGTCTTTATTATTACTGTATTTGTGTGTTAAAAATGCCTTCAATCAGGACGAATGATCCCTGTGGTAAAAGTGTCGCGTGGGACACGCGTGTCCCGGTTCAGCCCGGATTAATAACCCATCGGGAGTAATTATCCCTTTTGCAGCACAAGTAGGTGCAAGGCTGGACGTGGCCGTCCAGGTCTGCGCCTAGTTTGAACGGCCATATGGCCTGTGGTCCAACTCTGGGTATTAGCAAGCGTCTCCCGGGACAGCTCTGTCCTTTGAGCTGCATGAAGAAGCCAGCCGAGGGCTGCCCCCGAGTGGAGCTTGACTTCTGTGAGGAACTCAAAATAACAAAGTATCATACTCAAAATGAATTGCCTTCCTAAAGTTACTTCTCTACTCAGTATATCACTGTAAATATTTCTTTACAATATTTAAAACTTTGATAATTTAGTCAATTAATTTCTCTGGAACAATAAGCACCCTAGGTTGCATAGGAGTACATTGCAACAGCCAGTTGATAAAAAAAGGGTTGGGGCTTCCTGAGCATTTATTTTATTATTATTACGCCTTCAGTCTGAGACATCTCGCGCACTGGCCCATCCCTCCTGAGAGAGCTTCATCTTGCTTTATGGTTGAACAAGCCATCCTACTTCCCCTTCCACCACTACAATGTCTATCCATCCATCCATCTATTTATTCATTTTATTTTATAAATGTGTTATTTTTTAGGCTGATCTCAAAAATATAATAATTTTTACTGACAGAATTTTAGGTGCAGGCCAGGACTGTCTCTGCCATTTGCAGATAATGCTGTCCTTTTAGCTTCATAGGACATGGACCTTCAGCATGCAGTGGGACGGTTTGCTGCTGAGTGTGACATGGCAGGGAAAGAAACAGCACCTCTAAGTAAGAAACCATGGTGCTTGACTGGAAAAAGGTGGCCATCTCCAGTTTGGAGGAGAGTCCTTAGCCCAACTGGAGTTCAAGTATCTGCATCTTTTTTTCATGAGAAATAGACTGTGAGATTAAAAGATGGATCAGTGCAGCGGCAGCAGTAATGCAGTTGATGTGTTGTTGTCTGTTGTGGTGAAGGAGATGAGACGAAAGGCAATGTTCTCAATTTACCGCTCAATCTAGGTTCCTACTCACATCTATGGTCATGACTGAAAGGACAAGATCTCGGATACAACAGGAAACATTTTACAAAATGTTAGGACCCGCTTGTTTGAGTTGCAACATAAAAGAGATGAGCCAACAAAATAGCCTGAATGCAAATGATTTATTATAAAATGTAACTCATAGAACAATCAATCAAAGCAACCAACAAATGTCTAGGGATAATAATGAAGATAAAGAACTTAGTATATAATCACAACAACATGTTAACTACTTGATATAAGTAATGCAAAACAAAACCATAAAGTTAAAGAGTAAATGAAATGGCAGGTCTTGACATGAGGACTCCCAAGTAGCCACAGTGTGTAGCCACTGGGGTAGCTTGCAAAACAACTTTTATATACCCACTGATGAGTAATGCAGGCATCCAATCAGGATTTACCACATACTCCAATCTGGAGTCTTAGGATCATCAAAGTGTATTATTATTGTAAAACTTAATACCTGTTGCTCTGCCTAAATCATAAACTATTCATCAAGTTTGTGTTCTACTCAAAAAAGTAAATGTAGTAAACTAGAAAGAATCTTAAACCTAAAAGTAAAGAAACTTTACTAATAAAAGATGCAACACAGGACAATTGAATTGAGCCCCTGGTATACTGCAAACTAACCGTCCTGGAGCTCCACCTTCTTTGATGTGCGGTGTCTTCCCAGTGATTTATTTCTTATTCAGGGAGTCAGACGGAGAACATCATCCAAAACAACGCTAGCTACATGAATACACTGGAGAGTGGAGTACAGATGTATCCGCACCTGTACAATCACTTGCAAAGAGGTGCTGTTTGCCAGATGTTTATGAAACTGTTCTTCTCTCAGCCGCCATCATTGTGTTTACGATAAACACGAGGAGTGCAACACATTTACAACCCCACCTACTGCAGTGTAGAAGTGTTGAAAAACAGTATACCGTCACTCAGCTTTTTCAAACATTATTCAGACATGAAACAGACACTGATCAGATCTGTAGGGTTTCTCTCCAGTGTGAATCGTCTGGTGCAGTTTAAATTTTGGAGCTGTAATAAAAGTCTTCTCACACTCAAGCACATATACTCTTTCACACCAGTGTGGATCTTCATGTGTTCATTAAGTTTTGCTGATCGGTTGAAACTCTTCCCACACTGAGTGCATGTAAATGGTTTCTCTCCCATGTCTGTCTTCATGTGTTTATTAAGGTCTGATGAGTTGCTGAAACTCATCCCACACCAAAGCTGCGGTCACACTAGAGTTTGAGCAATCAAAATTCTGTTGTATGGCGTTGTGAAAAGGGGTGGGATTAAACAAGATGATTAGACATTAAAAAGTGAGCGATTGGTCCATATTTAAAATTTCTGTTCAGAGAGGTCATGTTTTGATCTACGATTGGTCTCACACAGTCAAATGATGGGATTTTGCAGGTCAGAGTTCACCAAGCTTGAACTTTGCAACGCAGCGAACTGCAAAACTTGACTCACAAACTTGCGTTTCCAGTCGCATATATGACACATTGATGTATGCGTTCCAGTCGCATATATGACGCACATATGACGCATTTGTGTGCATATGAATGGAAGTCTATGGGGGGAAAGTCCAGTGTAACCGCGGTTTAAGTGCAAGTGTATGGTTTCTCTCCAGTGTGGATCCTCACGTGTTCATTAAGGTGTGATGATCGGCTGAAACTCTTCCCACACTGAGTGCATGTGAATGGTTTCTCTCCAGTGTGGATCCTCACGTGTTCATTAAGGTGTGATGATATGCTGAAACTCTTCCCACACTGAGTGCATGTGAAAGGTTTCTCTCCAGTATGGACCTTCATGTGATTATTAAGGTTTGATGATTTGTTAAAACTCTTCCCACATTGGGTGCATGTGAATGGTTTCTCTCCAGTGTGGATCCTCATGTGTTGATTAAGGGATGATGAATGGCTGAAACTCTTCCCACACTGAGGCCCCATTTACACTAATGCGTTTTCGTTTTAAAACGCATAAGTTTTGCTACGGTTACGCCATCCGTCCACACTACGCCGGAGTTTTCGAGCCCCGAAAACGGAGCGTTTTGAAAACGGTGAAGAGCCCGTTTTAATACTGAAACGCTGCTGCTCCGTCTCTGTGTGGATGGGGGAAAACGGAGACATCTGAAAACGGAGGCGTGGCTGCTGAGATTCGCTACCTGATTGGGGCTTTCGGGTCATTGCGTATCCTTCCCTTATTTGTCAAGCCCCTATCACATGACTATAACGTTACCGGAAGACGGCAGACCAGCCTTCACTGTAAACAACAACATGGACACAGAAATGGGAGCGTTGTTTGCACTATTGTCCGTTTCAGGCGCCATTGTGCAGTTAAACTCTGCCTTTTTTACTACAGCAGCTGCATATATTCGCAAGAGGCAAGTTATTGTTCGAGCACTCGCCAATCGCTCGCGTTCATCGTTCAACCAGCGTTTGTTGACTAACAATAACCAAATGCCGAGCGAGACACATGCTTCCTGTTTATACTTGAACGCGCATGCCCAGAGTGCGCGAATGGTCACGTGATATACGTTTTTGGTGGAGTGGTGTGGACGGAGATATGTTTAGAAACGCTAGATGAAACGCTAGTGTGGACGCGGATCGTTTTTGATAAAAAACGCCGTTTTAAAACGAAAACGCATTAGTGTAAACGGGGCCTGAGTGCATGTGAATGGTTTCTCTCCAGTGTGGATCCTCATGTGGTGATTAAGGTGTGATGACCAGCTGAAACTCTTCCCACACTGAGTGCATGTGAATGGTTTCTCCCCAGTGTGGATCCTCATGTGTTTATAAAGGTGTGATGAGCAGTTGAAACTCTTCCCACACTGAGTGCATGTGAATGGTTTCTCTCCAGTGTGGATCCTCATGTGTAGATTAAGGTTTGATGATTTGCTGAAACTCTTCCCACACTGAGTGCATGTGAATGGTTTCTCTCCAGTGTGGATCCTCATGTGAATCTTAAGATAGGCGTTTCTTCCAAAACTCTTTCCACACTGAGTGCAGGTGAATCGATTCTTGTCTCTCCTTTTCATAATACCATCAGTCTGTAAATGAGTTTTTTCCTCAATTTTGACATGATGTTCCTCCTCTTTACTCCCCTCATTCTCTTCAATTAGGTCTGAAATAAAATAATAAATCATTAGTTTTTATTAAGTCTTAAAAACTCTCATCAAAAGCTGAAAAGTGACACTGGAGACATTGGCTACACACACTGTAATTTTGATGCACATTAAATGTAAAATAAATTAGATCATATTTTGTTTGGTCCATTAACGTATACACGTTTAGACAGATTCAATTCAATTCATCTTTATTTATCTAGTGCTTTTACAATGTAAATTGTGTCAAAGGCGCTTAACATAGAAGTTATAGTAAATTGAAACTGTGTCAGTCCAGTTTTCAGAGTTTCTTACATAACTGATCACAAAAGTAATTTTGGTCATATTGATAAGACAGATTTGAAAGCTGTAAATGGCCTATTTTTATTCGTATGTATTCATAATGACAACAAAATGTTTTTCTAAAATTTGTAAAGCAGACAGGGAATACTTGTTAATTTTGTGCCTGACTGGTAAACACACCAGAAAAAAGTTCTGGGGTCATGCCCCATTCACACGGGGCGCCAGCTTCAACGCTTTCCATTCACTTTGAATGGGTGACGTCAGGCATTGCTGAACTGCATTGTGGATCTGTCGGCGCCGCTTTAGAGGCATTGCTCGCTGCAGAAGTTGGGACTTGCTCAACTTTTCAAGCGCAGACAGAAGCGTCAGCCAATCAGATCGCTGTATGCAAATACACCAGCTCAGACAGTGGCCTATTGCTCACTAATTTCATTGGCTGCCGCTGCTATGACGAGCAGGTCAGCCCCAGCTTTAGACATGCCCTCTGTCAAGTGTTGACGCTGAAGCCCTGTGTGAATGGGGCGTCACAGCTGAACATTTGCCGCGCAGACATGAGACATACCTGTACAGCATCTGCATAAAGGCTGGAGTGTGCACCTTTCCCCTTGTGTGCTGTTGGGTCATTTTCATCCATTCTGAAGTGATTTTGAGGCCTAATTTGGCCAAAACTTTCTCTGTGTTTCAGCAAACGGACTAATATTTGGGGACATCTTATTTTGACATATTCTGGGAAAATGCTTTGAAATAATAATAATAAAAAAAACTCAATACACTCTGGGCAAATTTACTCCCTTTTGGTAATAATCATGGCTGTTTTTTCTCCATTGGCCTCTACTATAACAACATTTTTTTGATTGCAAAGCCATGACAGCATATAATCATGCATTTATGATTGTTGGTGTTTTCTGTGACGACAGTCAACATTGTTTAATTGGTCTTTACCCATGGGACGGCAAAAAGGAAATGGCTAAGTGTATAAAGGAAGAGAAGGAGAATTGAAGAGGACAGCATTATATGGTGTGTGGGAGAAAGAGAAGTTGGCTGAACTGTTGCAGTGAGGGGAAACAAGTAGAGAAACCGGGTCAAGACGAGCAGTGTCAACTTAATGACTGGCTGTGAGAAACAAACCGCGAAAGTACGTACTGAAGCAACGGAGCAAAGACCGCTGTCTTGTTACTGAAGTGCTCGTGACGTCTGTGAACGAGTGCGTCACCAAAGACTTCAGTGCAGTGTGTCCTGAACAAAATCAACTTACCGATTTATCTCGCTGGCATGGAGTCAGCTGCCAAAAGCCTTTATCCTGCAGTCTACAGTGTCGGAGTTTCCTGTTAGGCACCCGTGGCTGCTACTCACAGGCTGGGTTCGTCGACACCCTCAACCTTCACATGCACACCTCCACATTCGCCATTCCCCTCTCATTTCCCTTGACCCCTCCGCTCCGTGGGTAAGAAGCAAAAGTTTTTGTTTTCTTTGCCCAAATTCTCATTTTATTTCTCTTGTTTTGTTTTCTCTCCGTACTGTTATTATCATCATTATTATTTTTCCCCGTTTTCAAATCTGACGAATCTGCTGGCCTGAAATCATTTGCATTTTTCCCTTTCACTTTCATTTGAGTTATAAGTGATGAGGGTTTTGTGTTTCATTTTGATTGTTGTTACATTGTTTGTTTTGGACTTCCGGTTGGAGCGGCGCCATGTAAAGACTCAAACTGTTGAGGTCCTCATGTGAAACTTAAAATTTCGTTTAATATTGCCTAAATACTATTACCTTAAACCTACCTATACTGGAAAATAAGCATTTAAGTGTCAGAGTCTAGCTGTTCTGAGCGTAATTCAACTTGAATCTGAATTAATTAAGGCTGAAGTAACCATAGGGAGGCTAATCCGCTACTAGCCTCCATGCTAATGCTAACCCCGAAGTGCAAGCTGCATCTAAGAAAGAGACGACTCCGGCGAGTAATAACAGTGCGGTCCTTCAAGCTATTGATGCACTAAAGGGCGATTTGATTGCTAAAATTGAAAAAAAGGCCGTTCCACAGTCATGAATGTTGCAATCAAATTGACCAGCTTCAGACAGAGTTACGCAATGCTGTGGAGCACATTAACGCCAGAGTGGAAGCAGCGGAAGAGCGAGTGACTGGTCTGGAGTCTGTGTTGGGTGGATACTCCAACTGTCTTACTACCCTGGAAAAAGACTTTAGTATCGTGAAAAAGGAGCTGGCTCTGCTGAGAGACCGAAGCGAGGATCTTGAGGGGAGGTCTTGCCGCTCAAATCTCCATATTAAAGATGGACGGGTGACGGAATTTGTAGCCAGCCTCCTGAAAGATACCCTGAACCTCGAGAAGACTCTACTTCTGGACAAGGCACATCGCACTCTACACAGCAAACTAGTGGACGACAAGGAACCGCCACGCGCCTTCGTGATTAAATGCCACTACTTTTTCAGAAAAAGAGGATATTTTGGAGAAAGCCATTGAAATGAAGGCAATCACGACAGTACACTGGGCTGTCAAAGACAATACAAATGTTAATGTCACTCTCCGGTTAACTTTTAAATTACACTATAGCACATGTTCATTGTTGTTATTTCTAGTTCTCAAGTATATTTTGTCAATAATGGGGTAGCTTTGTAGTAAGACATCCAGAGCTGTTTAAATTGTTTTGTTTTATACGTGAGGTTCCACATAGTAAGCAAGTTAAGAGTGGGAGTAGCTGGAAGTGTGTGCAGGTTTGCACGCAAGGTTTCAATATTGTGTTGTTTCGTGTTTATAAGTGTACGTGCGATCACCCCTTTTTCTTTTTTTTCTCTCTCCCCCACACTCCCCTACATTCAAAACCCACAGATACCTTTCGGATGCTTCTGATAAATGTTTTTGACAGCCCTCCATAAAAGTGGTGGAGTAAAGACAAGCTTTTCCAGTTGAAATGTGCGGGGGCTAAATCACCCAGTGAAACGAAACAAAGTGTTCGCATATCTTAATAAGTTAAATCTGATATTGTATATTTACAGGAGACTCATCTGTTGAAAAAAAGATTATTCTAAACTTAATAGAGGAGGCTATACAGAAATATATCATTCTAACTTGCAATAGCAAAAGTAGGGGCGTTGCTGTACTCATACATAAGAATGTACAGTTTGTTACGGAGTCAAATGTGTTGGATAAAATGGCAGATACTTAATAATCCAAGGTAAACTTTTTAACAAGTCTGTGGTCTTGGCCAATGTGTATGCTCCTAGTTGGGACAATGTACAATTTTTCAGTGATTTATTTTCAATTTTGCCTAGTCTCGACACACACAATTTAATTTTAGGAGGCGTTTTAAATTGTTTTGCACCCAATTTTGGACCGCTCTAGCTTTTCAAGTAATACATTAAATCAGTCAGCACAATGTATCAACTCCTTCCTTCAGACATATGGTGTAAGTGACCCCTGGAGATTTAAATATCCATCTTCCAAACAATTTTCCTTCTTTTCACCTGTGCATCAAACCTTTTCCAGGACTGACCATTTTCTCCTGGACAAGCAGTTTCTTCCCCTAATGTCAGAAGTGGAGTATGGTAGTATTGTTATTTCGGACCATTGTCTCACTAAAGCTATGTTTTTCAGGCAATGTAGTCCCCCAACGTACATGACGGTTTAACTCAAGTATCTTGGCAGATGACGATTTTGTAAAATTTATTGATGCTCAAATTGATTTCTTCCTTGAGAAAAACGAATCCCCAGAGATAAGTTATAGCATCCTATAGGATACTCTGAAAGCGGATTATTTCATATCAATATGCATCATGACGTTTCCATCAACAAATTTTTTTACGGTTCTTGATTTATTAAATGACTTTCACCTCAAAGGACAATGCTGGCACACAATGAACACGTGGTGGCATTTAAAGCCATAAAATGCAGAGAACAGACGCTCTTGACACGCTCCAGACGCTCTGGAGGTCATTAATAATATAATAACATTAATACTAAAACGGTTAGGCATTTTAGAATAACCAAAACAACATTTCAGATGTTTTACAGTGTGCTCAGCCTGCTGGTTTGTCCATTTACACACATTTTCATCATCATATGATCTCTTATAACAAACCTTTTTTAATGCGCGTACTGGAATTTGTTCAGTAAAAGTGCTTGTGTAGTTTACATAAGTTTATCTTTTCTCATCAAAAAAAAAGTTTATCCTACTCAGTTATGCGCATGTTTTTATGCCTATATTTCAAAAGTTATGTGCATCATGACGTTTCCATCAACCGATTTTTTTTTATGCTCAGCCTATCCAACATGCACATAAAAATAGATGGCTGGAAACGCAAGGCTAAGCGAGAAATACTGCTTCCTCTTTAAAAAAGAGGAGGAGACCGACAGAAACTTAGAGTTTAGAGAATAAGACCTGCCCCTGACCAGGTTAGGTTCACAGAATAAGTTACCACGGTAACTGACTGAGTTAGTTACCTCTCTTTCAGAAACAGGCTTGAATTACCCTGCTTTCTCCAGTTTGACAAACCTGCCATTTTGAAACAGAAAACCCAGAGTTTCTCTCATTTCAGGGTTAAAATACTCTGAGTTTTCACTTAAGCTTCTTTCTGAACCGGGGCCCTGATGCTATTGTTTTAGAACTTCAGTTGCCGATTGGAGAAATGACCAGGAATACTAAACGGCTACTTGCTCTAAAGACAAATGTGTTCATGACTATGCATACAAAGAAATATAATAAAATTAGAAAATATGACTTTGCAACAGGCGACGCGGTGGCGCAGTAGGTAGTGCTATTGCCTCACAGCAAGAAGGTCGCTGGTTCAAGCTTCGGCTGGGTCAGCTGGCATTTCTGTGTGGAGTTTGCATGTTCTCTCCATGTTCGCGTGGGTTTCCTCTGGGTGCTCCGGTTTCCCCCACTAGTCCAAAGAAATGTGGTACAGGTGAATTGGGTAAAGCTAAACTGTCCGTAGTGTATGAGTGTGTATGGATGTTTCCCAGAGATGGGTTGCTGCTGGAAAAGTTGGCGGATTATTCCGCTGTGGCGAACCCGGATTAATAAGGGGAACTAAGCCGAAAAGAAAATGAATGAATGACTTTGCAACATCAAGCAGCATTAGGCATGGGCCAGTATAAGATTCTGACGGTATGATAACCTTGAATAAAAAAAAAACACGGTTTTACCACTGTGATTACTGCTCTAAAATATATTCTTTTTAAATGTCTGGGTAAAAAACAAATACTTTTCCCCCTTTGAACACAATATATTTTCTTTTGAGAAACTTTTACAATATTTTGGAGCAGTAAACATGTCAGGCTGAATAATTCAAATGAATCATTGACTACTGCTGTCTTCATTTGTTTCAAAAACACAGATTTCGTTACGATTTAAAACAGCATCTTTGGATATCTTTTCTGCTGGAGATACTTTTGTCCTAAAAAACTTAAAACAAAACGTAAAAAAACTTACATATACCATAGGGGCTGTACAGCAGAAAATATTGGCGGTTTTAAAACCTCGACTTTTTTCAAACTGTTTTATACCTTGAAAACGGTTATCGTCCCATGCCTAAGCAGCATAACACTGTTTTTAGGATCTAAAAATTCATTCTTTAAAAAAAGTCTCAAGCAAAAAGATTCCAATGGCGCCGCCTGCTGGTACGTGAAGAATATGGTCAATATTCAGAGAATTTCTGATGAACTTTACACTCAAATGTTTGCATATCATCAGCATGCTGTAATCCATTTCTTAAGCAGCAAAAGTCATTTTTAGACTAGTTTGTTGGCCAGTTGTAGTCAGTGCAATGCTAAACGTTATTGTTCCACTATAATTTGTTTGTTTTGTCTCACGTCGCCCCACAACATCATCATATAGTTTAGAATACTGTACAATGTTTTATAACAATTAATTACTTTAGTGTCCATTTCATTCAGCATATTTAAAATTAAGGGGCATCCAAGGTTTTTGACATACTTTAAACCGGGGGTTCTGCAGGTTTCACCAAGTTAAATGTAAGACTTTTTAAGATCATTATGAATAAAATTTTAGACTCATAAGGTTAAGGAATTTTTCAAATGGCCCAGATGAAAAAAGATTTTTATTTGTCCTATAAAAAATATTACAATTTAATACATTTAATAATACAATAATAAAAGAATAATAACAAATTAAAGTATTTTAGATATTTCTTAGCAAAAAAAAAAAAATATTGTGTAAAACAAGCAAGGTCTATTTGTATCCATACACTTTTTTTCAAAATATATAATAAACTAAATCTATGCACAACAATCAGTCCAGGTCGATGTCCTCGGCAGTAAATACATGGAGCACGTTTAAACAAATGTTATTGTGAGGAAAATAAATAAACCATTATGATAAATAGAGTTAAAGTGACCTTTTTGAATAAAAAGTTGAAAGTTTTATTGAGATGATTGTTGGTGATTGTATGGGTTTTGGCCAGATTGGTAGCAGAACATGAACAAAGAAAATGAAGACTTGTTAAAAAAAAGATTTAAGACCTACAACACAATATTTCAGTAAATTTAATTTACCTTAAGAAGGTAGAGAAAATGGGAGACTAATAATACATAAAACGAATGACAAAAGACATGAGAACAAGTGACGAAAGAAACTCATTCCTGTCTTTCAATGAGTGTTTATGTGCATTTAGGAGAACTAGGCAGCACACTCAGAGCTGCAAGATGGATTTAATTTAGTATTCTTATTATTAAAATATATCTGAATGAGGATCAAATGACGGAGTTGGTTTTTGAAAAGGAAAATTAACCTGTTTGTTCCTGCAGATCTTCCTGTTTGACTCTGAATGTTTCTTCAATCTTCACATCTTCACTCTCCTCTTTAATAAACGGCATCTTTATAACAGTGTGGAGATCAGTCGCTTCAGCAGGAGTTTTTCTCTGTGTTTGGACACTTTATCCTGTTTCAAATGAACAAAACAATAAAAATGTTCAGTTTAAAATAAATAAAACAATGAACAGAAACAAAATAACTTCTCTTCAACACTTGCTTCAACAGTTTCTTTATATGAGAGTCATTAACAAGAAGAAATCAGGTAAAAGAGTAAGTCTGAGCAAGAAACAATAACCACAAATGAGCTGATAAAAACTAGTAACGTTACTCCATTTCTTTTATATAGTGATGAATACTTGGAATGGAATGACATTATGCTATTTAATAAATTAAACCTTCATTTCTGTTGCTTTATTCAAACAATAGCCCTCATTACTCTGAATAAAATAGTACTACGTTGTATAAAGTGTTCAAATAATGTCAACAGCAGGTACATTTACCATCGGATGAAAAACCTGAAACTTTAATCAATAGGTTTATATTCATGTAGAAGCTTTAAAACAAACCTTTCTCAAGTCGAATCACAGCGCAGGAGCGACGCAGCCGTATGACGTCACACGTCACGCCAAAATAAAAGTCTTTTTTGTTTAGCTTTTTTTAGCCCCTTACTGTTGCAGTCATGAATTATTGATACATTACTCCCTTGTTTTCCACTTTCACGCATACACAGACACACATATATTCAGCATTTGGAGTTGATCAAAATCTTTACTCTAAACATTTTTAGGACAATAAAAAAAATTAATCCACTAAGACTAAGTGTTTTAAAACAGAAAATCCCAACATTAAAAGGTATAATAAATAATCTGATGGGTGTTTTGAGCTGAAACTTTACAGACACATTCTGGAGACACAAAAGACTTATCTTAAATCTAGAAAAGGGGGTAAAATAGGTGCCCTTAAGTAGAACCCATTACTACTACATGTTTCAGTTTCACTAGCTGGGTCATTATCACTATAGTGCCTATTATACTATAAGTGCCTTTGATGTCCCACAAGATTGAATCAGTCCTATATGGGCATAATGCGCAATAATCAAACTGATGTTTTAATATAACACATAATTCTACCTGCATGTGTGTAAAGGTTAACTGGTTAAACTTTTACACACATGCAGGTAGAATTATAAGTGTTTTGAAACATGTTTTTGTCAATTTTTGCCATTTTCTTTCATTGAATGGATGTGATTTTGCCATGTCCCACACACTGCTCAGACAACTTCAGTGAGTCTAAAAAGTAGGTAAATTAGATCAAATTAAAAAGATTTTGAAATATTCTTATTGTCTTTAACAAGTTATTTGACAATAAAATAATAACTTTGTTTTCAGATTATCATTAATCATTTCGCATGTGTCCTTGAAATTGCTGTCCCCTGTCCTGATGAGGTAAATGCCCCTTTAAGAAAGATGTACTCTGATGTACTCATTGGCATCTCCATGCCCATTTTTCTTTTCATGATGTGCACACATTAAGTATTTACACTTATGTTTCTTATTTTTCCTCATATTGTGTTTGAAACTGAATGTTGTCCAGCTTAACATGTCCAAATTAAAAATAAAGCTTTTAAACTGTGTACAAAAAGCGTAAATAGAGAAACACTTCACCAGCTGCAGGTACAACATGTGTTGAATAAATGCTATCTTTAACCAAAAATGTCCTCCCTGTCATTGTCCCTGTCACAAATCCTTCCTTGACAGGGTGGACATATGCATTGTTATTGACACTTTATTTATTTATTCAATATTTTATTGTTAATTAGTGAATGTTTTTATGTTACAACACTTATACACAGACACACACACACACACACACACACACACACTACCCCAGTAGATGTGATACATGAGTGGACAATTGACTGTTTGAAATAAAAGTACAGCCCTAAGTATTTCTACATTTATGTGAACATCTGTAATTAATTATTTACTTTATTCTGAAAAAAAAAAAAACTTCAGTCGCTTCCAACATTCCCTTCACTCCTCTAATACAATGTACAATATAAAGATTTACATTCATTAGCAAATTTAGTTTAATTTTGAAGGACAATGATTGTTTATTTTCCATTAACTTGCATATTGATAAAACCTAATTGATAACAGAAGAGGCGGCATGGTGGCTCAGTGGTTTGCAGTATTAGTGAAAACAGTAGTTGAATTCTTGAAAACTTTTACAATCCTTTTATATGAACCCTTTACTATTTCGTGTTGTACCTGTTGTTTTTCAAATGTTCCTCCATATTTAGTTCACCAATAAAGCCTTTGCCCACCCTGTCATGCCAATGTCCACCCTGTCTTGTTTTCCAAAGTCATGTTCAGCTTTTATGAAAATAAACAAATTATTAATAACCTCAGCAAAACATCTTGTGTGATTTCTTAATTAACCAATAAGCACCAGTTAATATTGTTTGAAAGTTTGACAAAATATTTTACATCTTGGGTTTTATTTGGAAAAGAACGTGCAACGATTTACATATTTTAGAGGAAATCAATGTTTTGTATCACACTGTAATGAAAATAGACTTATACTTCTTTGAATTTGTCCATGACAGGGTTGACAGTTTGAGGTTTGTTTCCTGTTTTTCTGCTTGCAGGTTATTTGTAAAAAGTGCAGGAGCTTGACCAACATTCATTTCATACAGCCATAAGGTCTAATTAATACAACATGTGGTTAAGTAAAAAATCTCAAACTTTTTTTTTTTTTAAATGTTGATGTTGAAGGATTCGGATTTCTACCGTCCAGTTCATCTAAGCATGGATCAACGTTTATCCTTTCCTCATCATCCTATGTCTCGTTATGTTTATTAAATATGATTATTTGATTACTTGAATGAGTATTTAACTTTGAAATGATTTTAACTAATGAATAAGTTAAATACACTGCTTTATGTAAGAATGTTCAGTGCATTGCCTGTCTCTTTGAAACTATTTTCAGGAGCCACCAAACTAGGTCAGAGGTCACGGAGATCTTGAGTGGAAATGAACGGCTGAAGACTTGAAACAATATTGTTCTATTGTTTCTATTGTTATTTCTATGAGTTAATTCTATCTAAAATGTCTTAAGTGATTTTGCTATTTTTACGGTTAATTCTTCTAAAGTGATTTTACTTTTTAGTCAAGATAGACTTGGTGTAGTGAGAATTTAACTGTCTGAATGTAGATTATACCGGTTTTCAACCAGTTTTGATAAAGACGGCTGAGAAGTACACTCAGCCTTGGATAAGAAGCAGATTGTACTTTAAGTGTGTGTGCTCTATTTGATTGTAGATACTTTTAACAGGTCTGGAGTCAGCTCTAAACAGTCTATTGGATGTCTGACGTTTATGCTTAAGATATTGTTCAGAAGTGTACGCATGCACCCACGTGGAAATTTTCCTAGTCTATCTGTGTTTTAACCAATCAGGCTAGAACACCTATATGTATGACGCAGAAAATGACATTGTGTAAAGAGTATAATTGTTATTGATTTGTGATTGTAAGCAGAGCGGCCTAGGAACTCATTGCGAGTGTTGAAGCTGGCTTCTGCTGATGAAACTGCAAACTATCTTCAGTAAACTTTATTTATTTATTTAAATCTCTGACTCCGGCTCTCCTTCATCTGACAGACTGGTCATTCTTTGGGTTAAAACTGTGAATACCCCTAACAGTTTTTGGTGGAGGATGCGGGCATTTGTCTACTGATGACACCATTGATCAATCAACAAAAAAGAAAGGTAAGAAAAAAAAAAATAAAATAAAAAATATGTTATAGACTAGGGATTGTCTGTGAAGTAGTGGTTAGTAACGGAACGCTGTGGGTTTTCTCATTCAGACGTGAATGAAAGGCATCAGTGGATTCACAAAAATTTGTGGTAAATTTGCGTGTAAATCCCGTGGTAGAAAGCTGATGCGTTTTTACGGTACACCAATAATGATACTGATACGTATAACAGTAATGGAAAGGTGTACCTACTCCACCCAGAGTTAAGTACTCCGTAATGGGTGTGTAAGAGGCTTTTGAAGACATTCTCGGGGATAAAACTTGGACTGGTTTTTGTATTTAGTAGTGACTAAATTAACTCCGAGAGTGTTATAAGTTCCACCACTGCTATCTTTCTGCTTCACAGACCAGGGCATGCCCGATTTTTAAGAATAGTGTAGGTCAGTTTATTAGGGAAAGAAATAATTGAACAAAAATAACATTATAATAGAGATCCATTAGATAGTAGTGGCCACAAAAGTCAGATAAGATACCTAGAAATATCAGGGTGAGGTTGATTGATCAATGATGCACCAGGAGCAATCCCGAGAAAAATATGACCCTAACTGGATTGGACCGGTCTGGACAGTTTGCACATCTTGGGGATGGTTTGCAGATTCATCAAGCAGAAGCCAAGCGCTGTTGGTAAGATTGCCCTCTCAATTTCTTGTTGCTTTTGGTATTGAACTCTGATATAAAATAACTGAGAAATTAAGTAGCTTGCTCAGTCTCCATAAGACTTATGAAACAGAAGTCAAATGCAGGAAATAGCTCAGCTAAGCTCTCGGGTTAAAATGATGTTAGTACTGATTTTAAGAAAGATTATTCTTTCTTTGGCATGTGATTGCAATTGAAAAGCTAAAATCTAAATATTGAGTGTCTAGTAGCAAAAACCCCAAGCACTGAAATGACAGTAACATTTAATGGGAATAAAGAATAGTTTATGTTTTGTCTTAGAAGATAAGATTCTGTGTGACTGCTTTGTTATCTTGGCTTAGCTCTCACCAAGGCTGGTTTTGGCTGTAAAAAG
The DNA here is from genome assembly GCA_903798195.1 of Danio kyathit. Taxonomy (NCBI): domain Eukaryota; kingdom Metazoa; phylum Chordata; class Actinopteri; order Cypriniformes; family Danionidae; genus Danio; species Danio kyathit. Next base: position 361,545 of record CAIGQS010000052.1, read on the forward strand.
TAACAGAGACATGTCAGAATCAAAATGTGCCATGTAAGTCTGTGCAAACAAGCAGCTTCATTGTTGGATTTATATATTTTTATTAATAAAAAAAAAATAAAAATAAAAAAAGCAACATAAATGGGGGTTTCAAATATTAATTTGATGGATGCAGTTAACCCCTGAAAGATCTAAAACAATTGTTGACTGTAAAAGCATTAACTTTGAAAATGCATGTCGACTCTGTTTTATATGTTTTAGGATGGGCTTGAGTAAAAATATTTTACAATGAAATTATGTTATTGAGGTTAATGTTGTGTTTAATGTATGTTTAAAATGAGTAAACATGCATTAACAGTTCTGGATTCATCAGAACTCTCTGTCTCTCATTTCGAAGTCAGCTAAGAGCTGCTATCTGTCTGTTCCATAACAATTGATAAGCACAGTGTTCAGTTGGAAATCACAAAGACTATTTTGTAAAAGAAATGTTAGAATGAATACAGAAATTCTACATGTCAATGTTTATGCACTAATAGAGGTATTAGTAAATAAACATTGAATTTAACAAATAAGAGATTATAAAATGCTTTTGTTTTCCCAGTGATGGGTTGCGGCTGGAAGGGCATCCGCTGCGTAAAAACGTGCTGGATAGGTTGGTGGTTCATTCCACTGTGGCGACCCCAGATTAATAAAGGGGCTAAGCGAAATGAAAATGAATGAAAATGCTTTTCTTAAAGTATCTTTAAAACACTAATATACCCCCTGAGCTATAGAGATAATTAATTTGAACAGTTGCTATTACTGTTTGAAAATTTATTGTCTTGTCTTCAGTGGTGTATTATTGTTTGTAACTTTTGTCTTATCTTTAGTCTTCACCATCAAATACAGAGGCTGATGGCTACTGAGGTAGCAGACCCTGACACTGAATGGATTAGGGTGATATCTAAACTCCTTGAGTAATCTCAGCTTGATGTTCAGTTGATTTAAGTGTTTGATTAACCTGTCTCAATGTTTGAATTCTAGTAGGTAGTCTCAATGGCTTTCATGGTTCTTGAATGCACTTTCCTAAGTTGCAGAAAATACTGGATCAAGGAGGAAGCCTGCACAGGAGCTGCAGTGTGAGTGGCAGTTGACCAGTGGGCACGAAGGGGGGTACCCTAAGACGGGTAAGATTTTCCCTTGGCCAGAGCGGAAAACAACCTAAGACATGGGACCCCTCGTAACCCCTGGGGCATCTACCCAAAAAGGGGGGTGTTTAATGTGAAAGATGGTGCTGGACTGGGGTGATGTTCCTTCGGCCAAAGGCATCCTTAGAGGGGAACTGTTTGAAGTTACAGTAGTCTGCCTCAGTGACCCCGTCCAGACCTGATCACGAGAATCCTGCCTTTATTGAGGACATGTCTGTCCTTGTGAAAAGCATCAACAGACTATGCCAGGGTATTATGCCCTGAAGGAGATGATTGGTAAAAAGTTAATGGCAATGGGCTTTCAAGAACCATTGGAGACAGTATAGTTTCTTAAAATTTTACCAATATCATGTAATTGGCTGCTTTAAAAGCACTGGATATTTGCGGTCTGATTTTTAAGAATGATGAATTCTTGAATGTGAAGCTGAGATGATTTTTAACTGATGTGTCTGATTTTTTATAGTATTTTACTGATGCAGGTCCTTATGCGTGGCAAAGGACATTTTCAAGATGGTGCTGGCTAAAGATAAAGACTGCCTTTGAGATGGTTTGGATAACACAGCTGAAGGGAATTAAGCAGTTAAGGTAAAATAATTACAAGAAATTCTCTTAGTCTTTAAATAGTTCCAACTGAGTTTTGAAAGATAAAAACTTTTGACATTTGGAACATTGGTGAATGATTAAAGATTCTGTATTGTAATAATTTTAATGTTATAGTCTAAAGACTATTGAAAAATTATGTGCATGAAACAGAGAGACAGAGACTGAGTGAAACCATGAGTCGTGTTTTGCTTTTGTTATCGACTTGCTTAGCAACGATTATAAGAAAGCAAAACAACCCAGCTGATTGTCTTAGAAAAGACATTGATTATGAACAGGAAAACATTGAAACCTGATAAAAGACCATGTAAAACTAGGTGAAACGGGATAGAGAATTTTAAGAATAAATTTGTGCGAGTTCAACACCTAAAGCAAGCTTAATTATGAGTTGTCACAATATTCATACCTATGGTACAATAATGTTTATTGTCATGGGGGAATAATTTGTCCCTGTTGTATGAATATTGTCACTAACCTCTGGAATGAGTGTGATATCATTACAGATTGTCTAAGCGAAATATCAAGCATTCCAGAGGTTAATAATGCTGAGTAAATCAGATGAAAGGATGATGCAGACCATGAGATGAGCTTTAAATGGATGGGTTATCCAGCTCTGTTTGCAATGGTTAATGATGACTTTTCCTGATTCAGATTACTCTCTGAAATAATAATAACTTTAAAAAGTTTTATTAATTTATAGCTGATTTTGAAGTGAAATTGAAGACTGTCATCTATATTAGGTTTTAAACACGTCTAAATTCACTGAGAGTTTAAAGGTTAATTACAGTTAACTCTTTGCTATCTGAACGTCAAAGGTATGATGGCATTTAAACAGTGACAGTGGCTAAGTCACTAACCAAATTGTCCAGAAAGCACCCTCACTCTAGCACAGGAAAAATATGCAGAGAATTGAGTTTGAGTCATTTGTGTTAAAGGCAAATGCAGCAGTAAGTCACTCTCTGTCTATGTGTGTGTCCTCAATGGCAGAGGAACATAATTGTTTGGATGTTGTATAGAACAGAGAGATAAAGTTGAATGAAAGCGTTTGAATCTGATGGTTAAATAGCTGATGTAAGAATTCAGTAGGAAGAGTTTATTCTGCTGCAGCAAAAATTAACAGCTTAAGAAACAAAAATGCAGCATGAGTTTTAAAAGCATTTTGAAGCAGTCAAGTCAACTCATCTCAAGTCAATATTAATGTTGTGAATGCTGACAGTGCTGTTTGAAAATGTTTCTCACTTATGTTTTCCAGAAACTTAGACTGTCTTTGAATGAAACTTTGATAGTCCCTATCCAAGCAAGAGTCTTGATTATATGTGGTAATAGAATTATTAAATCTGTCTTGTTCAATTGGTAATGCTTGCGAACAGGTTTTACTGTAAAATGACAAATATGAAATATTTCCAACCTGTGAGCATTTCTAATTGATCAGACAGTAAGAATCAAATGAATTTTATACAAGATCATATTGTTTGCTTCTGATTATGTTGAATGGTTTAGTCAGAGTAAAGTAATATGGTACTAATGACAAGTTGAGAAGATAATTATAAGGTTTAGTCTCATTTCTGTTGAAAGATGCTTGAGTTTGAATTACTTATGTTTGATCTTTGTTGAATTAGACTAAAATTGTGTTAAACCCCTAAAAAGTGGGAACAAAAGAAATGGATTCACAATCCTTCTTCTTGCATGATAATATATTGGATTAATTGTTTTGTAAAAACTATTGCATCTTTCTTGGTCTTTAGGTAACAAGTATATCTATATCTAGTCTCTTTGAGGTGACTGAGGGTCTGGCTCAATGTCAGGAGTGCAATAACAGTGTTCATTCATTTAGCCCGGCTTCCAGAGAGTGGATTTGATATTAGTTTGTTAACTGTGAAGGGGCAACGAGACGCTAATTAAGGGAACAGGAGTCATTACTCCCACTTTCCTTAATGTCCTCACTGGTTGACCGAAGCGGAATTGTCCGCATTGGTCAAAAAGGGGGGACTGAAGGATTCGGATTTCTACCGTCCAGTTCATCTAAGCATGGATCAACGTTTATCCTTTCCTCATCATCCTATGTCTCGTTATGTTTATTAAATATGATTATTTGATTACTTGAATGAGTATTTAACTTTGAAATGATTTCAACTAATGAATAAGTTAAATACACTGCTTTATGTAAGAATGTTCAGTGCATTGCATGTCTCTTTGAAACTATTTTCAGGAGCCACCAAACTAGGTCAGAGGTCACGGAGATCTTGAGTGGAAATGAACGGCTGAAGACTTGAAACAATATTGTTCTATTGTTTCTATTGTTATTTCTATGAGTTAATTCTATCTAAAATGTCTTAAGTGATTTTGCTATTTTTACGGTTAATTCTTCTAAAGTGATTTTACTTTTTAGTCAAGATAGACTTGGTGTAGTGAGAATTTAACTGTCTGAATGTAGATTATACCGGTTTTCAACCAGTTTTGATAAAGACGGCTGAGAAGTACACTCAGCCTTGGATAAGAAGCAGATTGTACTTTAAGTGTGTGTGCTCTATTTGATTGTAGATACTTTTAACAGGTCTGGAGTCAGCTCTAAACAGTCTATTGGATGTCTGACGTTTATGCTTAAGATATTGTTCAGAAGTGTACGCATGCACCCACGTGGAAATTTTCCTAGTCTATCTGTGTTTTAACCAATCAGGCTAGAACACCTATATGTATGACGCAGAAAATGACATTGTGTAAAGAGTATAATTGTTATTGATTTGTGATTGTAAGCAGAGCGGCCTAGGAACTCATTGCGAGTGTTGAAGCTGGCTTCTGCTGATGAAACTGCAAACTATCTTCAGTAAACTTTATTTATTTATTTAAATCTCTGACTCCGGCTCTCCTTCATCTGACAGACTGGTCATTCTTTGGGTTAAAACTGTAAAAACCCCTAACAATGTAAATGTTGAAGTGTAAAGTGCAAAACGAAATAAAAATGTATTAACAAGTCATAAGTCATGACTGCAGCAATAAATGGCAAAAAAGCTAAACAAAAAAATGACTTTTATTTTGGCGTGGCGTGTGACGTCATAAGGCTGCGCCGCTGTTGCGCTGTGACTCAACCGGCGAAAGGTTTGTTTTAAAACTTTTGCACAGATATAAACTGCGATTGATTAAAATTTCAGGTTTTCACCATATGATTACTCTCATATAAAGGTAAAGTTGATTTTATATTCTCACATTCGTTCATTTAGAAGTCTCCATATTGTTTACCATGTTACTTTGAATATTCGATTGGAATTAGCATGCAAGTATGACTTCTAAACAACATTAACACTATCTAATTGACTGTGAACAATGTTGTACTTTGATAGTCATTTGCAGCTAATATGATTTCCCTATTTAGAATTTGCAAATAATACTTTTCTGAAATGATATTATTAAGGAGAATGTCTGAATATCCGAATTTAAAACAAACTTTACCTCTATCATATAAAGAAACTGTTGAAGCAAGTGTTGAAGAGAAGTTATTTTATTTCTGTTGTTTTATTCATTTAAACTGGACATTTTTATTGTTTTGTTCATTTTAAACAGGATAAAGTGTCCAAACACAGAGAAAAACTCCTGCTGAAGCGACTGATCTCCACGCTGTTATAAAGATGGCGTTTATTAAAGAGGAGAGTGAAGATGTGAAGATTGAAGAAACATTCACAGTCAAACAGGAAGATCTGCAGGAACAAACAGGTTAATTTTCATTCTCAAAGACCAACTCAGTCATTTGATCCTCATTCAGATATATTTTTAATAATAAGAATACTAAATTAAATCCATCTTGCAGTCCTGAGTGTGCTGCCTAGTTTTCCTAAATGCACATAAGCACTCATTGAAAGACATGAATGAGTTTCTTTCATTACTTGTTCTCATGTCTTTTGTCATTCTTTTTATGTATTATTAGTCTCCCATTTTCTCTCCCTTCTTAAGGTTATTGCTTTTCTTGTTCTCCTACTGTTTGTAAAGCGTCCTTAAAGGGCCATGAAACCCCCTGTCTCAGCAGGGTGTTTTCACACCTCTAGTTTGAAAAAAGTCAGGAAAAGTGGGCGTGTCCAGCTCCGTTTAGGTGGGAGTGTCAGGGGAGGGAAAGAGGGAAGGATATGCAAATATGGGAGTTTCTGTTTGGGCACGCAGACGCAGGGGAGAAAGACAGTAACTGTGTTTACATGGCCATCAGTAATCAAACTACTTGCCAAATTATTAATTTGTCGACTTTAACTGCAGTTTGGCATTTTCACTTTTTATTCAGGAACATTTCCTGCATGTTGCCTGTGACAAACGAGATATTGAAAGCGAGGAACTGCTGGAGAATGGAGTTTTAATCCAATGTTTAATACCGCACGGCGAATGGGAGAAAAAAAAATCCTCCGCATTTCTCGGTAACTTGGATGACTCGGTAGGTAGCGTCAGAAAGCCGTGTGTATATAGACTATATCCTGTCACAAAATGCGGCGAAAATCCTGCACGATGGGAAAAGTTTGATCATGTTTACATTTGGAGAGCAGCATTTACAGCGGATCTTTCAGTCTATAAAATTGGACTATAATATTGCAGTGATATTAATACTGTAAACTTGGTAACTAAATCATTTTGACTGAGGTATGTCTTTAAAAACTGAAAGAGCTCTGCTGACGATACAAACTAACTTTGCAATCTGGGTAAAACAAAAGGCACTGCACTCGGACACACTTACCAAATCTGTAGACAGACAATCAAACTGGAGCTGTGTCTTTTTATTAAACGGAGACGAGCGGCAAATGCGGATTTCACCATTTCCAGATGCGAAAAGCTCTCGGGTAAAAAATGTTCCTTACAAACGCGTTTCTGTCGCGTGTCGCGTGCACTGTAATCCACATGTGAGTCCAGCAGCTCTCTCATAGAGGGAAAATGAAAACAAAACCTTGTTGCTGCACACCGACGACCCGTGTCTCCAAATTCTTGTTCTTTCACTTATTTTAGCAACACAACGTGGCGTCTCTCTGCCGTCTGTACAGTGTATACAGTCTCCGGAGCTATCGTGCATATTAATGAAGTTTCACGTCATACACAATAGAGCGCGCTGATTGGTTTGAAGCACGTCTTCTCATGAATTAATGCCGCACACTCAGATGCGTCAGAACGTCCTCAAAAAGACAGCCAGCCACTGTCCTGGCTGGATTTACCCCTATGTATCTCATGGCCGTGACGTAGCTTCAAAAATTCGTTTCAAACCGGAAGAACGAATTTGCTCAAAATAACGCAAAAACAACCAATTTTCACTTTTTAGTGCAATATATGTGTCCTAATAGTGTTTATAGCAGCGTGGGACACATATATGACTGTCAACAGCTCAAAAAAAGTGTTTTGGTGTTTCGTGACCCTTTAAGCACTGGCGCTATATAAAATAAATAAAAATAATAAATTAAAAAAGTTTAACTGAGCTGAAGATATTTGACCTACAGTATTCTCATAGAAGATATCTGCTATTACAGTGATAGTGTTGGCTTAGTACTTTCCATTTGCATATATCACGTTGGTCACAATTCCCCTTTTTTCATCAACCTCTTTATGGGTTTAAACTTGTTTCTAGTAGTTGTTACTAGGTCCGTGTACCTTCCGTTCATTTGATTATTCCTTTTATTCTAGAAAACGAAACATCAGAAAAACAGTCAATATTTCGTTTTTCTGTTTATTCTGTAGGCACAAAAAAAACGAAATCTCATCTGTTATTCTGCTTATTAACTTATAACGAAATATTAAAACAAGCACAAAACCAAAACAAAATAATGAGTCAAAAAACTGTGCATCTATTTGTTTATTCGTTTGATCAAAAAAACGACCACAACGTAAGCGTGCATTATTTGTTTTCCAGTTTTAAACAGAATAAAGCAAGGGAAGAAAACGGCCGTTTTTCTGTTTTTCTTTTGCTCACAAAAAAAATTGATTTTGGCTGGATTTTCGTTTTTTGGTTTAGGGTAGGAAAACGGATAAACGACTTTTAAGTTTCATTATACACATGTAGGTGTGCTGAAACGCCTATTTTTCTCTGATAGGCCAAACAAATCTGAGCTCCTGACGTCGCCCTCAAAATATTAGTCTGGCAGGCTTTTAATTATTATTATTATTTGATTATATATATATATATATATATATATATATATATATATATATATATATATATATATATATATATGACTAAGTTTACATGTTCTATCATTTTATCAGTTAGCAGGCTTACGTTCATTGCGTATGCATAAATTAAATAAAAACGTAAATTAGCAGTATAATTAGACATTTTTCATTAAAATAAGGTCACAGTTCGCCGCCAAACTTCTTGCTGCTGAACCTGATGCTGAGAAGATAGCCATTTCCGAGCAGCACCTGGGTTGCATGATCGTTTCAGAGCTACTGGCCTAAATAATAATAATAATAATAATAATAATAATAATAATAATAATAAAGTTTACATATTCTATCATTTGAACCACAATTAGCAGGCTTACGTTCATTGCATATGTAAATTAAATAAAAACGTAAATTAGTAGTATAATTAGACATTTGCCATTAAAATAAATTCATAGTTCGCTGCCAAATGTCTTGCTGCTGTGCACCCGATGCTGAGCAAAGATAGCCATTTCCGAGCAGCACCTGGTTTGCATAATCGTTTATTTTTATTATTATTGTTTACTTATTTTTTAATAGTTGTTAAGACTAGAATAAAAACACACTGGGCCCTGGGGCTATGACAAATGGTACCATTTGTTTTTATTTTATTTCCTCCTTTTTAATTACTATTTGCCTATTTTAATTATTTATTTGATAATTAATACTATTTTATTGCAAATCCAAAGTAGGCCTATCTTGTTATTATTTTTTTGTTACTATTTTGTTGTTGCTGTTATTATTATTGTAGCAGGGGCATAGCCATGGCTGTGTCAGGGTGTAGAGGTGAGCCACTCAAAGTGCCATTTTACACACCTAAAAATAGATGAAGAATATATATTTATGCATGGGCTTAGGCCTAAAGCCTAGTCCGCGCTCAAGCACGCGCACTTGCACCGGTAAAAGTAATAATTATGAATGTGCTGGGGGAAAAGAAAACATTTTAATTATTTGTTAATAAAATGCAGCATTATTCTCAGTCAGTGTAGGCGGAAAAAAAGAAGATTGCCGACGCTGCACATTCAAAGGGTTTCATTTGGTTTTATGGTGTGACGCGCTATATTTCACGAAGGCTGCGTGAGAGAAAGTGCATCTTGTTTATTTTCTCTATTTTATTAACGAAATATTGACTGTTTTTCTGATGTTTCGTTTTCTAGAATAAAAGGAATAATCAAATGAACGGAAGGTACACGGACCGCACGCCCACGTTGTGGTCGTTTTTTTGATCAAACGAATAAACAAATAGATGCACAGTTTTTTGACTCATTATTTTGTTTTGGTTTTGTGCTTGTTTTAATATTTCGTTATAAGTTAATAAGCAGAATAACAGATGAGATTTCGTTTTTTTGTGCCTACAGAATAAACAGAAAAACGAAATATAGACTGTTTTTCTGATGTTTCGTTTTCTAGAATAAAATGAATAATCAAATGAACGGAAGGTACACGGACCTTACAGATAGTATCTGAGTTAGAATTACATCATTATTATAATAACTAATTACCAGGGCTATTGTGTTTAAACAGGGTTTCTTAAATTGCAAATTCTTAAATTCCAAAATCAAAATTTTAGACCTTAAAAAGTCTTAAATTTACTGAAATATTGTGTTGTAGGTCTTAAATCTTTTTTTAAACAAATCTTCATTTTCCTTTGTTCATGTTTTGCTACCCAATCTGGCCAAAACCCATACAATCACCAACAATCATCTCAATAAAACTTTAAACATTTTTCATTCAAAAAGGTCATTTTAACTCTATTTATCATAATGGTTTAATATTTCCTTTACAATAACATTTGTTATAATGTGCTCCATGTATTTACTGCTGAGGACCTCGACCTGGACAGATTGTTGTGCAAAGATTTAGTTTCTTATAGTTTTTAAAACTTTTAAAACGTTTGTTCATTTTTTGTTATTATTTCAAAGAAAGTTTATGTTGGAAAAAAATGTATGGATACAAGTAAAGCTTGCTTGTTTTTACACAATATTTAAACTCTTTTGCTAAGAAATATCTAAAATATTTACTTTTTTATTATTAATTTATTATTGTATTATTAAATGTATTAAATTATAATATTTTTTTGATAGGGCAAATAAAAGTCTTTTCTATCTGGGCCTTCGTGAAACCTGCAGAAACGCTGGTTTAAAGTATGTCAGAAAACGTGGATGTCCCCAATTTTAAATATGCTGAATGAAATGCACACTAAAATAATTAATTGTTATAAAACATTGTACAGTATTCTAAACTATATGATGATGTTGTGGGACGACGTGAGACAAAACGAACAAATTATAGTGGAACAATAACGTTTAGCATTGCACTGACTACAACTGGCCAACAAACTAGTCTAAAAATGACTTTTGCTGCTTAAGAAATGGATTACAGCATGCTGATGACATCCACAAATTTGAGTGTGAAGTCTCAGAAATTCTCTGAATATTGACCATATTCTTCAAGTACCAGCAGGCGGCGCCATTGGAATCTTTTTGCTTGAGACTTTTTTTTTTTTTAAGAATGAATTTTTAGATCCTAAAAAGAGTGTTATGCTGATTAGGCATGGGATGATAACTGTTTTCAAGGTATACGCGGTTTTGAAAAGTCGAGGTTTTAAAACAGTCAAAATTTTCTGCTATACCGTTCCTACGATAACGTCTCTCCAGCAGAAAAGATACTCAAAGATGCTGTTTTAAATCGTACAGAAAACTGTGTTTTTGAAGCTAATGAAGACAGCAGAAGTCAAGGAATTAATTGAATTATTTAGCCTGACATGTTTACTGCTCCAAAACATTCTAAAAGTTTCTCAAAAGAAAATATATTGTGTTCAAAGGGGAAAAAGTGTTTGTTTTTTACCCAGACATTTAAAAAGAATATATTTTAGAGCAGTAATCACAATACCGTGAAACTGTGATATTTTTATTCAAGGTTATGATACCGTCAGAATCTTATACTGGCCCATGCCTAATGCTGCTTGATGTTGCAAAGTCATATTTTCTAATTTTATTATATTTCTTTGTATGTATAGTCATGAACAAACTTGTTTGTAGAGCAACTACTGTTTTCTTCTGTTTATTATTCCTGGTCATTTCTCCAGTAGGCAACTGAATTGGAATTTTTAAAATAATAGCATATAAGATCAGGTCACTACTATGACATGATTGACAAATCCTGGGTTATCTGTAATCAGGTTCCACACTGCTCATGCTATACCTGGAGTTCATTAACAGACGTTTCACATTGGCAAACCCCGGGTTAACATTGTTATTTGTATATTTACGTTGTCACTGTCCTTGATTGGACAAACAGCAGGTCACCTTTTTAGATGGCATTTCTGCATCTTGTCGGTTGCATAAAATGTCATCATGTAGGTCTTCAGTTAAGCCTTAGGACATGCACAAAGGCAAGAAAACAAAGACAAAAGTACAAATAAATGAAAACAAGTAGCAAAGTGTCATCTCGCCATCTCCTCATCACTCCAGTTTACAGCAAACGTGGCATTAAGCATTTGCATAAGTTCATTTATTCATTTTCCTTTAGCTTATTACCTTTATTCATCAGCGGTCACCACAGTGGAATAAACCACCAACTCATCCAGCATATGTTTTAAACAGCGGATGCCCTTCCAGCTGCAACCCAGTACTGGGAAACATTTGCATAAGTTATATACAATAATGCAAACACACAAATATAAGTGTGAATTATGCGTACTTGCTATGAACATGCAGGATTTGTCTCAAGCGAGTTAAAAATGTTTAAATTCAGTGGAAGATACACATGAGGGAGCACAACACGAGTAATCTAGAGCGAGTGCATTTGATCATTTGCATTTAAAGCCACAGGCACAAAAAGAACTTGGTTTTCCTCTGACCCCCAAAATGAAATATTCTGCAAGGTATATGATCTGATTTTGAGCCGATGCAGAAATGAAAAATGCCTCACCATTTACTCTCCCTCGTGTGCTTTTAAACCTTTATGAGTTTCTTGATTCTGTTGAACACAAAAGAAAATATTGTGAAAGAACGCTGGCTTACTTTGTGTTCCAGAAGAAATGTTTAAAACCACATGACGCAGAGTAAATTGTAAGCTCATTTTCATTTGTGGGTGAAACATTCATTTCATGCTTGTTACTTTGTGCCTTCATACTAAAGTTCACTTTTTCTTTCTTTTTTTTAAGACCTGATGGTGCTGAAAGAAGAGACTCATCAATGGAATGAAATGGAAGAGAAACACCAAGACATAATGACTGATGAAAAACCCACACTGACTAAAAAGACTTCATCACGCGGAAGACCTTGGAAATCCAAATCTAGGTGTAATTTCAGCTGTAAACAGAGTAGAAAGAGTTTCAGTCAAAAGCCAAACCTTGATGTTCACATGAGAGTTCACACAGGAGAGAAACCTTACACCTGCGAACAGTGTGGAAAGAGTTTTGGTAAAAAGCAAAGCTTTAAAACCCACATGAGAATTCACACTGGTGAGAGGCCGTACACATGCCAACAGTGTGGAAAAAGCTTCTATCATGCAGGAAACTTGGCAGCGCACATGAGAATTCACACAGGGGAGAAGCCTTACTTTTGCCCTCAGTGTGGAAAGAGTTTTAAGCAAAATGGCACCCTCACAGTCCATATGAGAATTCACACTGGAGAGCGGCCGTACACATGCCAACAGTGTGGAAAAAGCTTCTATACTACAGGAAACTTTACACAGCACATGAGAATTCACACTGGAGAGAGGCCGTACACATGCCAACAGTGTGGACAAAGCTTCTATAATACAGGAAACTTGGCAGCGCACATGAGAATTCACACTGGGGAGAAGCCTTACTCTTGCCCTCAGTGTGGAAAGAGTTATAAGCATAATGGCAACCTTGACGCCCACATGAGAACACACACTGGGGAGAGAAGTTTTATTTGCACACAGTGTGGGAAAAGTTTTCCTCAAAAACAGAACCTTAACATCCACATGAGGATTCACACTGGAGAGAAACCTTACATTTGCACAGAGTGTGGTAAAAGTTTCCCATATAAAAGCACACTCAAACACCACATGAGAACTCACACCGGAGAGAAGCCGTTTGCATGTGCTCAGTGTGGAAAGAGCTTCACAACCAAAACTCGCCTCATGAACCAGGTGAATGGTCACAGTGGAACCATAGTGTTCACATGTGATCAGTGTGGAAAGAGTCTCACATGCAAAGACACCATTAAGAATCAGATGAAGACTCACTCAGGAAAGGATCATTTTAGATGCAGTGAGTGTGGAAAGGGCTTTAAACATAAAAGAAGCCTCAGCGCTCACATGAAGCTTCACAATTGAGAGCAAAGTCCTCAAAAATGAGGCCTTGTCCAGCGTAGCTTAGGGCTCTCTCCTGGGACAGCATGCCAAACAAGTGTGAACTCTAGATTACATAGCAAGTTACTGAAATAGAAACCCTTTGAACACCCGAAGATTTAAACTCTATAACTGAAAAGGGGAGAAGATTTTTTTGCAGTGTAGATCGGGTCACAGCCCAGTACCAGGGTGTCAGAGTTTCTACCAGACTGCAAGAAAGCAAAATAACTATATGTGTTTCAACTTTATTATGAACCGATAACCATATTTGTGCACATTGCACACTTCAATCAAATGGTCGGCTCTGAAAAGAGAATTAGAAAGATTAGGGAGATGAAAATGTTTGGGGAGATGCAGGGAACACTGTCCTACACCCTTAGATTGTGTTGTTGATCAATCACATTGTTTGATTGTCACTTGCTTGAACAAACACCGATTTGCCTCCGATTTTGGGCATTTGTCTGCAATTTTAACAAAACTTGTTGGTGAATGAAAGTCCGGCTAAACTCGTATGGGATAATTTTAGTATCAATATTATTTGTAAATGCACGCTCTGTCATCCACGTGCTCTAATAATGTTGTATATTATGTTTTGCATCCATGCGTCTTAATTTACGTGTGTGAAAAGGAAGTTTTGCATTTGTGGATTTGTGATGCGCGTGTGTGAATTGAATTTTTCTTTGAATCTATACTGCTGGCTTCATTTGAATCAAGATTTTCTTTTCGCGGTTTTTAAGCTTTTGAGAAATCAAACACAAACAACTTTACACGGAAAAGCCACAACGTTCTTATGCAATGTCTACACATCTACCTACCGATTTGAGAATTATACAATCCTGCGTTACTACACTTGTGTCTGAAAAAGCCAGATTAAAATAAATGTGCAGCATTTTGTAAAAACAGAGTTGTGTTTGTGAATACACATGCTCACTTTTGTGTACGTGAATCATAATTTGCGCATGTGTGGATCAGGTGGCACTCATTTGAATTATGAGACTGAGTTAACGCTGCAGGTGAAAATGCAGAGGAACTTTAGAATTATAAAACACCTAAAGACTGTGGTGTTCACTAAGGCTTAAACTGAGACTCTTCCAGTTAAAGAAGAACCGAAAACATCTTGGGAGAATGAGTAGACTGTACAAATAATAGTAGTTTTGGTGGATTGTAGAAAATATGCTCAGTGGTTTCAATATTACTTTCACCACATTGACAAGTTATCTTCAGTATCAAATTTTAATCTCAGGAATTCTTTTGATGGATACACATCATTAATCATTTTAAACTGAAGCTCTCTCATTTTGGGGAGAATTGGATAAGAAATGTAACTTGTTCTTATTTTTTCTAATTCCTGTGAATTAAAATGAGAATTAAAAAGTGATTACATCTTTAAAAATAAAATGAGGTCTGAGCTGATTAGGATGAGCATTGGAATAAGTATATTCCTTAACTTATTATTACATTTTGGATCTTTAAAACATAAAGTGGCCAAAAACAGAGATGGAAGAGAAAACATAACAGTATAGTGTGAAAGAAAACCTCTGATCAATACTATGATGCTTTACGAATAGCATTAATAATTGTGTAAAACTCTTTAGGGTGAGAAGCAAGACCATGTTTGAAGCAGAAGTTACTGTTATTCTCACCCCGAAGGCATCAAAATCTGAAGCATGGTCAAGCACCTTGCGTGTCAGTAGGAGGATGCCAAAGGTGCCCCTTGGCGATGCTTTAAGCCTCGTATAGATGTCAACGAAATTTTTTAAACCTGGATTACACCTATTACCGCAGTTTTCTTATTTAAAAATATGTAATTTTTGTTTTGTTCATAAAAAGCGTCTGTAAACTGGGTCAGGACAACTGTAAATAAGAATAAACCGGTCAAAGTGTCCTCCCTTCAACATCATTCAACGATGAGTTTAACATCTCTCAGCTATTGGTCAAACTGCATCACCGGTGACTTCACCGATGAGTTCAACTGTGCTCTATGAGGCGTGCAGCAATAGAGTGAAGGAACTATGATGTCCCCTTGTAGGCTAATCAGCTGCTAGCATAAAACTGGTTCCCTCGATAAAATCCCCATAGTATTTTCCCATAGGCTTTTCGAAGATTGCAAATAATAAGCTCTGTGTTCAAACACTGTTCATGAAAGAAATGAGGCGTGAGGGACAAGTCTATCAAATGCCTGCAAGTTCCATCAAGGATAAAGAACAACATGACAAAAAAAAACATTTTAAATGAAGTACAGCGAAAAACAGCCCATACAGTCACATATGCTAAGGAGGTTTTACATTTTAAGGAGGAGTGTAAATATTGCAGTTATGAGAGTTAAATGTGTTAAGATGAAGAAAAAAAAGACCCGACAAAAAATCAATTGATCACGTTCAAATGACAGTTAATATGTATGCATTTCCGACACATTTATTCACACGTTTGCATTACTGGGAGCAGGAATGAGACCGGCTGCACAGGTATCTCCATAATATTGTTTAATTAAAATAAATTATCAACAAATGAATCGGTCTTGACAGTCTTTACAAGTGAAGGCATTATCTACATACAATATGTATTCCCAATTAGAAAAATACTACAAACTGTAAAATACTATTTATGAAAACATTTTAATCACAGACAAATCTAAGTGAGCTGCGTTCCAGACCAGTTCAGCTCGGTGATGTATAATGCGCCACCGCCTGTAGTCCCATATAGCAACCGTATTTTTAAAGAAGCGTAACCAATTTTAAAAATCAAGAGTGTGATGTAACTGATGTGTTTTATGTCGTAGAATAAAACGTGAAAGTATCTTGAGTTTGTATTAATTGTACCTGCTCAAAAAAAACACTCTTTGTGAATGAAAACTTCAATACATGCTCAGAAGACAGCACGAGCAAAGTTTCATAACAAATAAACTAATGTAAATATTATCCCGCTTGCTTTTTAAGCGCTGGCAAGTTCTTACATCCCTTGATTGGTCCTTGTCTTCACCCGCTCAACAGAAAGGGCTGCGCTTGGCTTTAGAAACGAAAGCACTGTTCAACCATGACGCGAGAAAAAAAGCCGCGGGTCAGTCTATATGCGCATAATATGCGGTTATCAGGTAATCCGTAATAGAATAAATACAATACAATAAACTCGCACCACAGGCACGCTTGTGTCTCGATCCACAAACTGCCGAGAGGAGGGAAATTTACCTCACGAACATGCCAGCGGAGAGAGAGAGAGAGAGAGAGTTCCTCAGTGTCCATGATTCCTCAGTGTCAGTGAAAGATCTGCTTTTTAAGTAGTAGGAGTGTTTATTTTACTCACCTTCGCCATAGTATTCTACCGCGACATCGCGCATATGGGATAAATGACGTCAGTGCGTAATAACCGGTTATGATCTATTACTGAACCGATATCGAATTGTCCCCATCTGCATCGCGGTGCACCGAAGAAACGATTAATTTTGACACCCCTACAAAAAACCCATTGACTTTGGGACGAGGGAACCGGAACTGCTAAAATGCTAACTCGCTTCCGGGTTTTTGCATACAAATTGACATCATAGTTCCTCCACTCTATTGCTTAAATAAGCTTGCAGGATAGCTCTTTACTTCTGGTTCATCTTCCACCAGTTTGTCTTCAATGACCTTAGCACCTTGTGAGCTAAACTCTGGTTCTAATTTCACAGACTCTCTAGGACTCTTCCTGATCTCAAAATCATCCTCAACAACTGGAATCTATGATTTATGAAGTCTGTGTTTCTGTACTTTGTTGCTGTAAGGATAGTAGACCATGTATGCTGGATTCTTGTCATATCCAACAAAAGTACCCCTCTCACACCTTGAATCCAACTTTCCTGTGTCATTTCTGTAAGCGTTACTCGCTAACCCAAACTTCTGCATTCTAGCAATGTTAGGCTGTCTGCCAGTTAACATGAAGTTTGGTGTCTGTTTTGTGCAGTTGTTAAAACACTATAGCTGCTGTTTGAACTGCACATGTCCACAGTGTCTTTAGTAACCCACTCTCTAATATCATGCATCTAGCCATTTCAAATAATGTTCTCCAATTTCATTCAGCAGTGCCATTTTGGTGTGGAGAATATGGTGCTGATGCTTCATGTCTAATTCTACTTTTACTTAGAAGTATTTGGCACTCTCTCACTGTAAACTCTGTACTATTGTAAATTCAGATACGTTCCATATGGAGCTACATCAGTCAGCAATTTTTCAGTAGCGCTCACTGTGTCACTTTTATTTTTCAGAAAGTATACAAAAACTAGAATAGTCATCTGTGAAAGATAATGCAAACATTCAAAAATGTGTTTTTATTTAGGAGGAAATATTAAAGAGTTTCAGTTCATATATCTGACTGCTTGTATTACAAATAATATATAAATATAAACGTATAATTGTAAAACCTAATAGCATCTTTATACTCTGGGTAGAGTATATGTATGGAAAAAATGACGAGGACGTAAAAGATCTCAATGAAGATGTCTATTATACACTCACCGGTCACTTTATTAGGTACACCTCACTAGTACTGGCTTGGGCCCCCTTTTGCCCTCAGATCTGCCTTAATCCTTCCTGGCATAGATTCAACAAGGTACTGGAAATCTTCCTCGGAGATGTCGGTCAATATTGACATGATAGCATCACACAGTTGCTGCAGATTTGTCGACTGCACATCCATGATGCGAATCTCCCGTTCCACCACATCCCAAAGGTGCTCTATTGGATTGAGATATAGTGACTGTGGAGGCCGTTTGAGTACAGTAACCTCATTATCATGTTCAAAAAACCAGTCTGAGATGATTCACGCCTTGACATGGCGCGTTATCCTGCCATAAGTGACCATCAGAAGGTGGGTACACTGTGGTCATATAGGGGTGGACATGGTCAGCAACAATACTCAGGTAGGCTGTGGCATTGACATGATGCTCAATTGTTACTAATGGGCTCATAGTGTGCAAAGAAAATATCCCCCACAGCATTACACCACCTCCAGCAGCCTGAACTGTTGATACAAGGCAGGATGGATCCATGCTTTCATGTTGTTGACGCCAAATTCTGATCCTACCATCCAAATGTCCCAGCAGAAATGGAGACTCATCAGACCAGGCACCGTTTTTCCAATCTTCTATTGTCCAATTATGGTGAGCATGTGCGAAGTGTAGCCTCAGTTTCCTGTTCTTAGCTGACAGGAGTGACAAACTGTGGGGTCTTCTGCTGCTGTAAACCATCCGCCGCAAGGTGTTACATGTTGTGCAATTAAAGATGCTCTTCTGCATACCTCGGTTGTAATGAGTGGTTATTTGAGTTACTGTTGCCTTCTTTCTATCAGCTGGAACCAGTCTGGCCATTCTCCTCTGACATCAACAAGGGACTTGCGCCCACAGAACTTTCACTCACTGGATATTTTCTCTTTTTCTCTGTAAACCAGCAGTAGATCAGCAGTTTCTAAAATACTCAGACCAGCCAGTTTGGCACCAACAACCATGCCACGTTCAAAGTCATTCAAATCACCTTTCTTCCTCATTCTGATGCTCGGTTTGAACTGCAGCAGATCATCTTGACCATGTCTACATGTCTAAATGCATTAAGTTGCTGCCATGTGATTTGCTGATTAGAAGTTTGCATTAACGAGCAGTTGAACAGGTGTACCTAATAAAGTGACCGGTGAGCGTATATAGCAGTCTCAAAGTACACAGTAGTACCCTGGGTTAAGTGGAGTCAAGATGAACCCTGAACATTATTAAACTCAAACCGTTTATAAAGGTTTAGTTTACTGCCTTTAAATGTAAATGAAGTTTCTCATTGGCTCATGTCACAGATGTGATCTGTGCGTCAAGTTGACACCCCATTGTCTGAAATGTTTCTCAGTGTCCCTCACCCATCCCCATTCTACAATTGGTAAGATGTGATCATCTCAAACAGTACAGAGACTACATATTGTCAACGTATCTTCTCTATCCTTATTCAGACATTTGGGAAATGAGCATCAACACACCATTTAAGGTAGCTCCACACAGGACTTTTGGCTGAATTTCTTTTAGTGCCTCTGTGCCGTATGTAATACAACGCAGCATCTATGAAAAGAAAAAAGGGAGATATTTCCAAATACAATAAAATTAGACATAAATGTATATAAACTGAAGACTCACTTGTTCAGGATACCTCATCCTATATGATTACTGTGTACATTACTGTGCTGATGTCAACTGTTATTTCATTGTTGCCATTTTGAAACTAAACGCTGCTGCTCGTTTTTATATTTAATAAATTATTTGCCTTAAAAATATAAACCTAAAACGATAACCTACACACAGCATTTGCAGACAGCACACATTAGCATCCATCAGTGCACATTAGCAGTACAATCTTTATTGCATATAAATAATAGTCAAACTAATAGAAAGCTTCAAGTGCTTCAAAAGCTTGTTGAGTACTGAAATTAGCATGCAAGCTAACAAATCACTCATGTTCTTATTGACAATAAGCAACATTGGGTTTCCCATACACTAATTTATTTGTGTTGGTGAAGGAGATCATGTATCTTTCAAGGTAACCAATTGGCTACAGAATTTTTCACTGTTATGATGAAGAAAACATGTTTTTTGTCAAATTATTCAAATTAAACATGTAGTGCTTTGAAACCAAACTCTTCATTTGTTACCCACAACACATCAAGACTTTAATTAGTCCAAAAAATCATAATCTAACACAGTGACTGTCGTAACTGAAAAATGACATTGTGTAGTCTGAACAAGGCTTTAGGGAGTCTGCATCACTCTCATTGCTTTATCCCAAATTTAATCCGCACGAGTTTAGCCGGACTTTTATTTGCCAACAAGTTTTGTGAAATTGCAGACAAAAGCCCCAAATTGGAGACAAATCTGTGTTTGTTCACGCGAGTGACAATTAAACATTGTGAATTATCAAAAACACAATCTAAGGGTGTAGGACAGTGTTCCCTGCATCTCCCCAAACATTCTGTCCTCCCTAATCTTACTAATTTTCTTTTCAGAGCCGACCATTTGATTGAAGTGTGTAATGTGCACAAATATGGTTATCGGTACATAATAAAGTTGAAACACAGAATATTTGTGTTCTTGCAGCCTGGTAGCAACTCTCACAACCTGGTACTGAGCTGTGACCCCTGATCTACCCTACAAAACAGTTACTGAAAATCTTCACACCTCTTCAGTTATTAAGTTTAATTCTTCAGGTGTTAAAAGGGGTTCATTTTCAGTAACCTGATATGTATTCAAGAGTTCACACTTAGCTGATGATTGATAATAAAGCCTGTTTGGCTGTCTCAGGAGAGAGGCCTGGGCTCATGAGATCCTGGGCTCCCTCCCGTTAGCAGGGTGAGAGGGGAGATTGAGCTCAGGTAGATCTCGATGAACTCCCCTGACTTGTTTCTGGCTAATGACAGATAAACAAATGGCTAAACAGTGCTAATCACTGGGCTGTTGTGTAACCCAATCTAGAAAGGAGAGGGAGTAGGGGTGGGAGGCGGATTCTTCAAGAAACTCTGGTTATTTATAGTGAGTTAGGAAGCTTCACCATCTGATTGATGAATTGTGTGTTAGCTAATGCAGGACCAGCCGTGAACAATCATAAGCATGTGATCCTCTCGAAATTAATTTATAAATAAACTTCACATAAATAAACAGCCAAACTACATTAACAAGCTGCCATTTTGAATATACCCATGTTTGTGTGGACAAGGACTCATTTTTGAGGACTCTGCTCTCCATTGTGAAGCTTCATGTGAGTGCTAAAGGTACTTTTACATATAAAGCTCTTTCCACACTCACTGCATCTAAAACGATCCTCTCCTGTGTGAATCTTGATGTGTCGCTTAATGGTGTCTTTGCGTGTGAAACTCTTTCCACACTGATCACATGTGAACACTATGGTTCCAGTGTGACTTGACATGTATTCAAGAGTTCACACTTATCTGATGAATGATAATAAAGCGTGTTTGGCATGTTGTCCCGGGAGAGAGCCCTGGGCTCATGAGATCATGGGCTCCCTCCTGTTAGCAGAGCGAGAGGGGAGTTTGAGCTCAGGTAGATCTCGATGAATTCCCCTGACTTGTTTCTGGCTAATGACAGATAAACGGATGGCTAAACAGTGCTAATCACTGGGCCGGCGTGTCACCCAATCTAGAAAGGAGGGGGAGTAGTGTGGGAGGGGGATTCTTCAAGACGAAAATAACTGAGGTAAGAAACTCTGGTTATTTATAGTGAGTTAGGAATCATCTAATTGGATTCATCCTATCATCATCTCAATTTTAAGCACTCTGCTTCTTCATTGTGAAGCTTCATGTGAGTGCTGAGGCTTCTTTTATGTTTAAAGCCCTTTCCACACTCACTGCATCTAAAATGATCCTCTCCTGAGTGAATCTTCATGTGTTTCCTAATGGAGTCTGCGTGTAAGACTCTTTCCACACTGATCACATATGAACACTATGGTTCCAGTGTGACCATTCATGTGGTTCATGAGGCTAGCTTTGGTTGTGAAGCTCTTTCCACACTAAGCACATGAAAGCGGCTTCTCTCCAGTGTGAGTTCTCATGTGGTAATTGAGTGTGCTTTTATGTGTGAAACTTTTATCACACACTGTGCATATGTAAGGTTTCTCTCCAGTGTGAATTTTAAAACAGCTTAGTGAGTCTTCAGTAAAGCCGATCACTAAAATTATCAATCTGTCCATTTCTCAGGGGATGTTTCCTAGTGCTTGGAAATCATCTGTCATTGTGCCTATATTTAAAAGTGGCGATCCACACTCTACTAGTAATTACATACCTATCAGTATATTACCTATAGTATCAAAGATTGCAGAAAAACTGATAGCTACACAAATTACTTAAATAATAGTTCCTTTGCTGTAGATCCAATGCAGTTTGGCTTTAGAGCAAATTACTCAAGTGAGATGGCAAATTGCTACTTCACCGAAAAAGTCAAGTCTTTATTAGATAATGGGGGGGGGGGGGTCGTTGGGGCTGTGTTTCTTGACTTGAGGAAGGCCTTTGATACTGTAAATCATAGAATTCTTATGTCCAAATTAGTAGATTTTAATTTCTCTCCACAAACTTTAAAACGGATAGAATCATACCTGTCTATATAGGTATAGGTATATCTATAGGTATATATCCTATCCCACAAGGATCTATTTTGGGCCCTTTACTTTTTACTTTATATATCAATGAACTTCCATCCAATTGTCCTAATAATAATAATATACAAATGTATGCAGATGACACTGTTATATTTATTCAAAGTAGTAGTGTGTTGCAAGTCGCAAACAAACTTACAGAATCGCTAGTACATCTTTCAGCCTGGTTAGAACAGTGCTGTTTACAGTTGAACATCTCTAAAACTGTGTTTATGTTCTTTTCTAAGAATAATAGGTTAAGTGAAGTACCAGATGTATTTGTATCAGGGGAAAGATTACAAGTTGTATCTGAGTACAAGTACCTTGGTGTTTTGATAGATTCAAAACTATCGTTTAAGTCACAGGTTAAAAAGGTTTGTAACAGGGTCAGATTCAGTTTAGCAAATTTTAGATTTATTCATGATCAGATGTCCTGCGAGGGTGCCCTAATCTATTATCACTCCATGATTATCTCTCATATCACTTATTGTTTAACCACTTGGTCCCAAGCTAGCATAACTACGTTGAAGCCACTTGAATCATTATACAAACAATCCTTAAAAACCCTTGATAAGAAATCAGTTCAATTTCACCATTGTTTAATATTAAAGAAACATAACCTGCTTAGTTGGGAAAATTTAATTAAATATGTACATGTTTGTTTAATGTTTAAGACCTTACATAACCCGACTTCACCACTAAATCAGTTTGTAAAAGTTAGATCGACTGCTCACCGAACTACTAGAGGTAGTGAAAGAGGGGATTGTATTATTCCTCTCAAAAAAAGTCAATTGAGCCAGTCGGTATTTTCAGTTAAAGCCGCTAGGGAATGGAACACCATCCCACCAACAATAGGATCACTTAATTTTTTATGTTAAAAATTGGTTATTGGTAAATCAGGATTGTCAGCATTAGTACTGTATTCTTGACACTTATTTGTACTGTTTGTCTTTGGCTTTTTTTTTGTCATTTTCTGCTGCCATCAATCTGTTTTTGTTTTTTGCTTTTTAAATTGTATTTTATATATGATAGTGTAGGCAACGCAGTGGCGCAGTAGGTAGTGCTGTTGCCTCACAGCAAGAACGTCGCTGGGTCGCAGGTTCGAACCTCGGCTGGGCTGGGTCAGTTGGCGTTTCTGTGTGGAGTTTGCATGTTCTCCCTGCATTTGCGTGGGTTTCCTCCGGGTGCTCCGGTTTCCCCCACAGTCCAAAGACATGCGGTGCAGGTGAATTGGGTAAGCTAAATTGTCCATAGTGTATGAGTGTGAATGTGTGTGTGTGGAAATTCCCAGAGATGGGTTGCGGCTGGAAGGGCATCCGCTGCGTAAAATCGTGCTGGATAAGTTGGTGGTTCATTCCACTGTGGCGACCCCGCAAGGGACAAAGCCGA
Source organism: Danio kyathit (assembly GCA_903798195.1). Taxonomy (NCBI): domain Eukaryota; kingdom Metazoa; phylum Chordata; class Actinopteri; order Cypriniformes; family Danionidae; genus Danio; species Danio kyathit. The sequence continues at coordinate 385,321 of CAIGQS010000052.1, forward strand.
CAAGAAAATGAATGAATATGATAGTGTACTTTGTTATTATGCTGTTGCTTCTATTTCAGGTCTGACTTTTTAACATTCTGTAAGGGGTCTACAGATGAAAAATAGCCATTCTTGGCTAATTCTGGCACATTTTACAGTAATGTTTATTAATGTGCATTGACCCTGTAAACAAATAAACTAAACGAAATTCTCATGTGGACCATAAGGCTGGGTTTTTGGCTGAAATGGTTTCCACATTGATGACAAGTGAAATTACACCTAGATTTGGATTTCCGAGGTCTTCCGCGTGATGAAGTCTTTTTAGTCAGTGTGGGTTTTTCATCAGTCGTTTTGTCTTGGTGTTTCTCATTCATTTCATTTTGTTGATGAGTCTCTTCTTTCAGCAACATCGTGTCTAAAAATAAAAAAGTGAACTTTAGTATGAAGACAGAAAGTGACAAGCATGAAATGGATATTTAACCCACATATTAAAATGACCTTACCATTTACATGCGGTCATGTGGTTTTAAACATTTCCTTTCTTCTGGAACACAAAGTAAGCCAGCTTTATTCACAATATCTTCTTTTGTGTTCCACAGGATCAAGAAACTCATAAAGGTTTAAAACCACATGAGGGAGAGTAAATGGCGAGGCATTTTTCATTTCTGGGTGAACTATCGCTTTAAAGCACAGGTCTCAAACTCGATTTCTGGAGGACCGCAGCTCTGCACAGTTTTGCTCCAACCCTAATCAAACACAGCTGATCCAACCAATCAAGGTCTTTAAGACTACTAGAGACTATTAAGCAGAGGTGAGTTGGAGGTGGTTGAAGTTAAACTATGCAGAACTGCGGCCCTCCAGGAATTGAGTTTAAAGGCCTGTGCACACCAAGACGGTTTTTGCTCGCGTTTTCCGTTGACGTTTAACACCTCGTGATTAAATAAAGGGCGTCAATGTAATCGTGCACACCAACACGCAAAACGCCAGGTGCAAAAGCGTCATTTAAAAAAAAAAAACGCCTCATGCTCATTTTTTTGTTTTGACGCACCGTGTCAAAACCTTCTACACCAAACAGATTGGCACTTTTGTTCACGTGCACGGAGCTGCTGAAGTTACAGTAAACAGCACTTGGAGGCGCTCAAGCGCAGCACTGTCAATGTGAGCGAGATATATCCAGCTGCAGAACCGCATAACCACACACGTTTCAGGCACACACAATCCAGCACACATGTTCTAAGCAAACCATATATAGTTACAACGGATGTTAATGTTATTAACGTCTTCTCGGACATTGCCATCAATATATTTTTATATATATTGTTGATAAATATTGTACACAATAAACAATAGTGTTTACTGTTTCACAAATATTGCGATCGAGGCGGGCAAATGGGGAGCGTTGTTTCCGATCGCCATTCAATATAATAAACTGAATAGTTTTCTATCAGTCATCACAGATGATCAGTCATTATTATCTGACAGAGGTAATATAGCAGATACTTGATTGCTGTCCTTGCTGAACGATCTTAATTGGACAGTTTTAATTTATATAATGGATTCATTTATAATGAAGGAAATAATAGCAAGTTAATATGCATAGGCAATAATACATCTTTATATGTAATAAAAAATCTTTTACATTTAGTAAATGTGAACACTATATTTTACTCAAGTGATTTTATAGTATTTATTTGCTTAATTTTCTAATAACTTTTTTTTATTAATGATTTCCCACATTAAATACTATAGTAATTTATAGTAAGTAATATATTGTTTTTAAACCACAAAGTACTGGTAATTTGTGGTAATTATAGTTGCAACAAATTTAGCAATACAAACAAATTAACTGTTAATAATTAATTAAAATAAATTTTATGGAGTCATGTGATGCAGGCATCGAAGCAGGACGTGTGTCAGTGAACTCTGGGTGTGCCTCATCAGTTGCTACTATTTTACAAGTAATAATTTATCTCTATCTGTATCACATGTTCTCTCAGATATATTTCCTTCGTTACGCTGAGGAATTTTTCAACTTTTGGCGTGAAAAGCTCAACAAAACGATCCGACGACAGCTCCCTGATTCCCCGAAAGATGGCGGCTGAACAAGAAAAGCTATCGCTTAGATCTCTCATGAAAGCGATTCGTGATTCTAACGATGAACTTACCTCTCACATAAATAAGAAAACAACCGACATCCAAAGTTCTTTGTCTAAAATTGAACTGTCACTTTCAACTCTAGCCGAGCAGGTCGACGAAATGCAGGTCAGGATTGGTGCTAACAAGGACAATTTGAGAGACTCCTGCGCGCGAATTGTAAAGATGGAAAAGGAGATAACATTCTTAAAAGAAAAAACGGATGATCTCGAGAACCGAAGCAGGAGATCAAATATAAAGATTATAAACATCCCGGAGAAGTCGGAGGGCCGTGACACGGTTGGATACCTGGAAAGTCTAATACCGCAACTGTTAGGGAAAGAAAACTTCACTACTCCGATTACTCTGGAGAGAGCCCACCGCGTCGGAAGGTTTTCCGACGGGACCAGACCCATCATCGCTAAATTTCTGAATTACAGAGAAAAGGATAAGGTTCTCCGACTGGCCAGAGAGAAAGGTGAGCTGTCCCTGAATGAGAAGCGAATCTCTTTCTACCCAGACTACAGTGTCGAGATGCAACGCAAGATTAACGGATTTAATGACGTGAAGAAAAAGCTTCGGGAGAAAAACATTGAATACGCCGTCCGCTATCCGGCTAAACTGTGTGTCCGATATCAGGGAGGATTCAAACTATTCTCCACCCCTCTGGAAGTTGATGCTTTCCTCGCTGAGATGGACAAGGTTAAATAAACTCTTTTTTCCCTCGTGGTATCGACATTACACTATTTCACACTATTTCAAAGGGAGAACAATTTACGCTTCAAATCAACACCCATGTAGGTTGATACTGATTTTTTATTTAAAGTGCGCTTTGCAGTATACGCTCGTGATAAATATTCATCAAAAACTCATTATCTCCCTCCAAATATATTTTCTTTAAGTGAATCATATAAGACAGTTTGTGTTCATGTTTTCAACATAGAAACTGTTTGCATAACCTATACCATTTTCGCCACGATCTGAGTTGTACAACATATTTGATTTATTTCTCGTAAAGTGTGATAATCACTCATTGTTAATAACTAGCAACTGTTGAGGCTGCCTTGCTAGTTTAAAGGTGTCAGTACCTACCCTATGTTCCTCCTGTTTTTGCGATTTTTACAGGGTAGGTTTTGTTTATGTTTTTGGATGTTTTATTCTTTCTTTTTCTTTAGGGTCAGGGTGGGGAAGTGGAATCCTTACATGGTGTTTGTCCTAAAGTTACTTTGTCTAGCAAAATTCAGTAACCGTAAAATCACAGTTAACATCCAAAATCAATGCTCATTTTTCCCTTTTTTCTATCTAATAAAAATGTGTACTCTTTACATAATACAAATACAATATTATGTTATAACCTAATGGCAAGTTTATTGAACTGTGTCTCAATAAATGTTAGAGGAATTAATTCCCCAATTAAGAGAAAGAAAGTCATTCATTCATTCATTCATTCATTTTCTTGTCGGCTTTGTCCCTTGCGGGGTCGCCACAGCGGAATGAACCGCCAACTTATCCAGCACGATTTTACGCAGCGGATGCCCTTCCAGCCGCAACCCATCTCTGGGAATTTCCACACACACATTCACTACGGACAATTTAGCTTACCCAATTCACCTGTACCGCATGTCTTTGGACTGTGGGGGAAACCGGAGCACCCGGAGGAAACCCACGCGAACCCAGGGAGAACATGCAAACTCCACACAGAAACGCCAACTGACCCAGCCCAGCCGAGGTTCGAACCTGCGACCCAGCGACGTTCTTGCTGTGAGGCAACAGCACTACCTACTGCGCCACTGGGTTGCCCTGAAAGAAAGTCATAACATACTTAAAGAGACAATCTGCCGATATTGCATTTATTCAAGAGACCCATCTCACTGATCTTGAACATATGAAGTTACAAAAAGACTGGGTGGGCCATGTCTTCTTCTCCTCATTTTCATCTAAAGCAAGAGGGGTAGCATTGCTTATTAATAAAAATCTGAGATTCAAGCTAAAATCCACTGAAAAAGATAAATGTGGCAGATTATAATTTTACACTTGTGTCATTGTATGGACCTAACATAGATGATCCCATATTTTATAATAATTTAACTATGAAACTTGCCACAACTGAAGGTCAGTGTATCGTAGGAGGTGACTTTAATTTGGTTTTAAATCCATCAGTGGACCGTTCTTCACCCAATACTCTTTCATTATCTAAATCAGCTGTAGCTCTTAAACAAGAAATGAATGATCTAGGCTTAATTGATGCATGGCGATCATTACATCCAAATCAAAGAGATTATTCATTTTATTCTAGTGTCCATAATACTTATTCTAGAATTGACATGTTTCTGATACCACAAATTAGTTTGTCAAAGGTCAAATCTTGTTCTTATTTAGCTGCGACTCTTTCTGATCATAACCCTATAAAGATGGAATTAGAAATAGCCCCACCTGAATTTACTCCTAAAAGATGGAGATTCAGTGGCTATTTTTTGAAAGACCCAGAATTTATCACTTTTATGAATAACCATATTGACGTATTCTTAGAAACTAATCTGAATTCCTCTTCCCACTCTAACATCTGGGAAGCTCTTAAGGCTTATATGAGAGGACATATCATATCATATTTGGCACACAAAAATAAACTAAGGAGAGAAACTTTATCTCAATTAGAAAAAGATATAAGAATATTAGAGCAGGATCAATCATTGACAAAAAAAATAAATAAATAATCTCTTAAAGTTTTAACTACAAAACGATTACTATATAACAATCTATGCACTAGTAAAGCAGAAGCAGCTTTGGAAAGAACAAAATATCACTATTATGAATTTGGCAATAAAACAAGTAAATTACTTGCCTGGCAGATTAAAAAATAGGACAGTGAAAATATATATTCACTCTATTACAGCAGCTAATGGTAAATGTTTACACAGCAAAATCCTCAGAGTAAAATTTACTCAGTTCAGAGAACATTTGGTCCCTCTCTAAATTGAGTAAAATTTACTCAGCAGCAGAGTTAAAGTTAATGAGACAATGATGGGGTTAATTAAGTGATGATTGAGCACTGATGATGAACACCTGCTGTTAACAAGCAGAAACAGAGAAGAGAAACATAAAACTACAACTGACTTTAGTCACAATCGTAGATGAAATAAACTGAAATAAAACACATCAAATCTCTCAAAATCTCAGCAGAGGATCATTAAGCAACTCCACAAACAGCAGCTTTACTTATTAACAACCTGTTTGGCCTTACTTCTGCCACACTCTACAAAATTCCATATAGTGATATTATTAAGAACTAAGTCATTTTTTACAATAACAATAAAAAAACACCACTTTTTGTGTTTTAAGCTGTCACCATTGAGGAGAACAGTAGTTGCTTTACTTGGACTCTGACTCGATTACTAATGTTAGTTTCTCTTTGTTTGCCAGATAGTGTATTGTGGCAAATATTGAATACAGATAGCAATCGTGCTCTGGATAATTGATTCTGTGCTGATTTAGTCTCTGGTCAAATCAGTAAAATTGGTTTTGACCTATTAAGTCTGAATAGTGTTTTATCACAAAAGTAGCACTGTATCAAGAAAATAGAACTCAGCAATACTTTTATCAGCTCATAAAACACATTGAACATCTGAAACACTCAAAACACACAGACATAATGAATCAGCGTATGCTTCTCAACTATGGTGAGTTTTTTTTTTCCTACAGTGCATGCTGGGAACTATGGATGAATGTTAGCAGACACTGTAGCCAAAATAATACAAAGTCTCTAACCACTGTTGAGATAGAGACGCTGATTATTGATGTTTGTGTCTCTAAAGAGATTCAGATGCTCAATGTGTTTTAAAAATGTATAAAACCACAGCGGAGGTCCATTCACTTGAAAAACACTCAATTTTGTATCTTATATGATAAACCATCATTTCAACATGATTTACAAAGTCAAACATAATCTCTTATACAGTAACTCTCATCAAGAGTAAAAATCAATACAAGATCAGTCAACCTGATCATAACTGCTCGCTTTATACTTGTCATAGCAAGCTAAGAAAAGTCAACATTAAAAATAGAGTCAAAGAGCCCAAGTAAATCTACCACTTTTCTCCATGATGGTGACATCGGGGAAAAAACATGTTGTTGTTTTTTGTAAAATGTAAATACCTAAAACAGTTAATTCTCAATAAATCTCATATGGACCTCTGTGAACATCTGACAGAAATAAAGTCAATCAGGTAATCAATGAGCAAAGCTGCTGCTGCTTCTCTTCTGTTTCTGCTTATTAACAGCAGGTGTTCATCATCAGTGCTCAATCATCACTTAATTAACCCCATCATTGTCTCATTATCTTTAACTCTGCTGCTGAGTAAATTTTACTCAATTTAGAGAGGGACCAAATGTTCCCTGAATGAGTAAATTTTACTCTGAGGATTTTGCTGTGTGAGCTGTTGATGATATATTTGACAGAGATTCAGACAGGATTCAGACATTTCATATGTTCTTCATCTAATAAACATCAACTCTTGTGGATTTGACATCGACTTTTATTATTTGTGCACAAACAACAGAGAAAAATTAAGAGTATTAAATAATACAGACACAAATGACGTGTTCTTAGTCAATTATGTTGGTGACACACACACACACACACGCATACGCACATGCCCACACAAACATAGACACACACAAACACAGACACTCTCTCTCACACACACACACACACGTACACTCACACATGTACACACACAAACACAGACACAGCAGTGAACACATGTATGCATGTACACACACACAACAGTGAACACGCACGCACACACAAAGATCTCTTTTTTACTCACACACACAAACACACACACAAATAAACTCTGCTACTCAATCTCTCGTCAGTCTTCAGCTCAGTTTCACTGATGATCCAGAATAATAAACCCTAAACCCAGCACAGAGCGGCTCAGTGAATGTGGTCTGGACTGAGTGGATGAGGCTCATTGTGTCTCTATAGATGTTGTAGAAGATCAGAGTTCCTGCACTGTGATCCACAAACACTCCTATTCTCCTGCTGAGCGGCTTTACTGGGAGACGAGTATGTGTGTCATTGTGACTGAATGTGAATCTGGAGGAATAGCAGATCAAACTCCAGGACTGAGCATTAGATCCAAACACACACTCAACACCTCCCTTCCTCCTGATGCTCTTATATGACACTGATATATACACACCATCATCTCCACTCCAGTCAATCTCCCAGTAACAGCGTCCACACACACTCTCTCTGCACAACACCTGAGACCAGTAATCAAATCTGTCTGGATGATCAGGATACGGCTGTTCCTCACTCACACCAGTCACCTCTCTGTTCTCCTCAGACAGAATGAGAAGAGTGTTTGCTGTGTTTAGATCCAGTGTGAGAAAACAGACCCCTAAACACAAGAATAGACACATTTATAATGTGTGTGTGTGTGTGTGTACGTGTTTTTGTGACATATCAGGACACCAATCTGTATAATGACATAGGTATGACACAGGTATTACAAAAAGCAGGTGAAATATGAGGACATTGGTGACGTCCTCACTTCTCAAAAAGCTTATAAATCACACAGGATGAGTTTTTTCAGGGAGTAAAGCTGTACACTGTCTCCTGTGATGGTTGGGTTATAGGGTGGGGTGAGGGCAATATAATATACGGTTTGATCTGTATAAAATGAATGGAAGCCTATGCAATGTACCCACTTTTCACAAAAACAAACATGTGTGTGTGTGTGTGTGTGTGTGTGAGAGAGAGAGAGAGAGAGAATTTCTTATATTGTTTACTTCAGTTTGAATTATTATAATATTTTGTTTCTACACAGCAAAAAAATCAGTGTACATTTAACTCAATTTGAGTTAAACTTAACACTCCTTGGGTGTACATATGACTCCCTCCATTTTGGAGTTAAAATAACACTCTCTAAAGTGTGAAATTTGTACGTCAGTCACAGAGTTCATGTGTATATACACTGTTAAAAAAAATCCGTTAAATTTACGGAAAAATACCGGCAGCTGTGGTTGCCAGAATTTTTCCGTAAAAAAACGGAGGTTTATAGAACTGTTAAAATTTACAGAAAATAACCGTATTTCATGAACTGATACAATGTTCAGTAAAAAAAAAACATAGCTTAGTGCATAAAAACATAAAGTCATTCAATGCACTAATGTGTTCATGTGTGTTTACAATTAACAAACAGATTTTCCCTGCATTAGTAACTACAGAGTTACCTTTAAACAAAAGAAGATGCAGCATAACATCAAGCACTCTTAGTTCATCTTGGACTTGCACCCAGATGCTATTATCCTCCACAATGGTGACACAAAAACTGCTTTACAGTATTTTGCTGTTTTTTTTCTTGATTTCACGGTAAAATAATGGCAGCTGTGGTTGCCAGTAATCTAGTGTTTTTAACATTTTACGGTCATAAATTCAGTTTACAGAATATTTCCGTTAAAATACATTCCACTGTCTGTATTTTTTATCGAACACATTTAACCCCTTAAATCCCAGAGCAAAATCCTCACTAGTGTCCTCACTACAGAGGGTTGAACACTCGGGCAGTGATGAAGTTAATGAGATAATTAAGTGTCTAATTAAAGGAGGATTGAGAATTATTGATGAACAACTGTTAACAAGCAGAATCACTGAAGAAAAGAAAACACAAAAAACACAGCCAAAACCAAAGATAAAATCAACTGAAAATTAAACTCTAAATAAAATAATAATTTATAAAAATAAAACAAATTACACAATAAAAATGTTATTTCTCAAGATCTCAGCAGAGATCATTAAACAACTCCACCATCATCAGGAGCTTCACTTATTATTGACCTTTGACTTTATTTCTGTCACGTGAACAAAAGCTCTTAATGAAATTCCTGTTGCTCATTTGAAGTCACCATGATGGAGGACAGAGTCTGCTTTAGTTGGGCTTTTCAACTATTTGTTCTGACACTACTTTTTATTTTAGCTGCTATAATAAAGTGTGTTAATCACACCATTTGTATAGCATAAAAACCAAAAGAAAAAAAACAATAATAAGTCTGACAAGATTAACCATGATGTCAAAACCACCCTCACCTGCTCATGCGCTCATTGAATATAGTGTTAGTTATAACTGAGAAATGAATACCATATGTGAGTGAAACCACTTGACCTACAGCAGTCTATGATTGTTTACCAGATCTAAATGCACCATTCACAATGAGAATGTTTGCTCTATGGCTGAACTTAAAAACACACAGACATCAACAATTAGTCTTTGAATCTCAACAATGGTGACAAATAAAAAATACAAATCAAATAAAAATCAACCCAGAACAATAAAAACAATCTACCGAAATGTTACACCCGAAGAACAAGATAAAATAAAGGAAAAGAAAGAGATTGTAAGAACTTTAAGCTGCATAATATATTCATGCAGCAATGCATGCTGGGATCTTTGTACTAGGCTGGCACCCAGCATGCATTGCAGCATGAATTAAGCAGCTTTTTTTTTTTTTTTAGCAACCATGGTTGAGGTTCGTATCTTGATTCTTGATGTCTGTGTGTCTTAATGTGCAGCTGGTGATCTCAAGAGTTTGTGCATGAAATTAATAAAATATCAATTTCTTATTTCTTCAATTGTTTGTTGAACCTCCATGGGAAACTGTAATATATCCTAAACAATATCAAATAAAACTATTTTCTATGGCTGAACTTATAAAACACTACAAATTACATCTGTAATGATCAAGTACACTCAGTATAGTTTCTCGTTGCCTTTCTTGCTAGAACTGATGAGTTTCAGAAACAGTTATAACAGCCAGAGAAACATTAAGATAGTTGAGTAAAGGTTCAAGAGCTCAACTAAAGCAGCCTCTGATCTCCATGATGGTGAGGTCAAATGAAATATTTTCAATAAAAATATAAACCTCTGTTAATTATCAAATATTCTTGCAGATATGAGAGAAATGAAGTCAAACTGTAATCAGTGAAGCTGCTAATGCTGTTATTTAATGGAGTTGTTTAATCCTCTGTTTTAATTCAGTTGGTTTGGAAAGGGTGTCTTTATAGTTTTATTTCTTGTTATTTCCTTCAGTGATTGTGCTTGTTAACAGCAGGTGTTCATCAGTGTCTGAATTCAGTCATTTGTGGTCATTCACTCTGTCTAGTGGACTAAACTAATCAACTAATTTAGGGACTAGTGAATGAGGGTGTGTGGTGAGATTTCAGACACTCTGCTTAGTTTCTCGAAAACAAAGGTTAGGTCTGTTACAGCTATTTTCCATATTTTGTACAGAAATGAGCCGTTAATCATTTAACAGGTTTTTACTGTAGATTGTGTGGACTTTGACCGTTAAAATTCCCTTCACTAGTGGGAAATACACTGCCTATTGGGTTAAAAGTTTACCACTGAAAAAAAAACCCTCCTAAATATACGCTCTTTCACACTCATGGATTGAAATGTACTCCGGGTTTTAACACTGAACAACACCAAAAAAATCACACTGTATATTTAACACTGGAATTTTTGCTGTGTATTCTTTATCCCCTGCTGAAAAAAAACAGCTTAAAGCAGCCTAAGCTGGTTGGCTGGTTTTAGCTGGTCAACTCCCAGCCTGACCAGCTAAGACCAGGCTGGAAATGGCCAAATCCCCTCTAAAACCAAGCTGGTCGACCAGCTAAAACCAGCCAACCATCTTAGGCTGGTTTAAGCTGTTTTTTTTCAGCAGGGGATAAAGAATAGAAACAAAATATTATAATAATTCATTAATAAATATTTAAAACCAAACACAGTTTTTGTAAATATCTCATCGACGGAAAAAAAAATAACCTCCAATAAATTGAATAAAGATCCCAGCCTTTCACAGTGCATAACACAATGAAAAATTGTCTCTCTTTCATCACAAAAAGGACATTTATCATGCACATTTGAATTTAGTATTGAAATAAAAGCATTGACTGCAATAATACCCTTTAACACCCGCCACTGAAGATCGCCAACATTTTTAGTCAATGGTGGCTTGTAAACTGAACCCCAAACAGGCATAACATCACTATCAACACTTAAATGTTCTCTCCATGGTGTATCCACACATATCACTTTTACACAGATCTTATACAAAATCTTGCCTCCCATTGAATCAAAAACAATGTCTCTTGAAATCTTTAAACTCTGTGAAAAATTCTCCATTCCTGAAAGATTTTGTTGTATGACCAAACTTGGAAAAGAATCCATCATATTTGGCACTGTTCGTAATGATAAAAAGGTCCAGTCTCCTTGACTCAATGTCTCTCTTAGTTTTTTGAGCAAAAGATGAACTTTTCTTGTTGATCTTATATTCAGTCTTTAAGCGATTGCATCGGCATTGTCCAGATTATCCCCCGCCACTTCAATTAAATTTTTCATTTTTGTAATTTTTGCGTTAAAAAGCAACTGATGTAAACCAGGTGTTTTGTCATCACAAAGGTCCAAGCGTCATTTATTAGTGGTTCTTCTAAAAAACAATATAAAGACTTATGAGACAACATTCTTTTATTCTTCACTAAACACCAGGCTCTTCTAACACTCTCATAGAAAGGAGATATACACTTTAAATCAAATTTAGTACAGTCCAACAAAAAAAGGTTCTTTCCAAAACCCCATCCACCAACTTTACCTAAAAGACAACTCGTTAAGCTAGACCAATACACATCTGATTTATAAAGAAATTTTTGTACAAATTGTAACCTAAAAGCTGCTTTTCTACTCATCAAATCTATAATACCTTGTCCACCTTCTTCTTTGGAAGGTATAGCACAGCTCTACGTACCCAATGTAATTTATTCCAGAAAAAATCTATCAATTTGGCTTGTATTTTTTCTAAAATTCCAGCAGGTGGCTCTAAAACAGATAATTTATGCCATAAGAGGATGCAACTAAATTATTTATAATTAAGGCTCTCCCCCTAAAAGACATTTTTGGTAATAACCATTTCCATCTTTCTAGTCTTCCATCAACAATATCACATATATTTTCCCAATTTATTTGATTAGTTTCTTCATCCCCCAAATAAATGCCCAGATATTTTAATGTATTTTTTGACCAACTCATTCCACCTGGCAAAACCAGTTTTTCTCTTTCCCATTGTCCCACAAGACATGCTGCACTTTTCCCCCAATTAATTCTTGCAGATGAAAACTTGCCATAACTAGTCACAATATCAACTAACTTATTTATATCATTTTGTCCATTAATTAGCACCATTATATCATCAGCATACGCTGACAGTTTTATTGGTGGAAAGAGATTTTCGCATTTAAAACCCTCCAATTCTCTTCTAATTTTATTTAACAAAGGTTCTAATGATATTGAATAGAGCATCCCTGATAATGCACAACTCTGACGTATCCCTCTATCAATTTTAAAAGGAGTAGACAAGCCACTATTGATTTTCAGTATACAGTACTTCCAATATCACTATATAACACCTTAATCATGTCAATAAAAACATCTGGGAATCCAAAAGCCTCAAGAGTGTTCCATAAAAACTGATGTTCGACCCGGTCAAATGCTTTTTCCTGGTCTAGAGTCAATAAGCCAACCTTTAATCCAAAAATTTTAGAAACTTCAAACACATCTCTGATCAATGATATGTTGTCCACTACTGACCTGTTGGGCACACAATAAGATTGATCTAAATTAATTACCTGTCCCATTACTTCTCTTAGTCTGTTGGTCAACGTTTTTGATAAAATCTTGTAGTCAGTGCATAACAAGGCCACTGGCCTCCAGTTTTTAACCTCCTTGAGGTCACCTTTCTTTGGGAGTAGTGTTAAGACTGCTCTCCTGCAGCTTACAGACAGTTTTCCTTCACTCAAGCTGTTGCTTAACACCTCCAACAAGTCCTCACCCAAGAAGAACCAGTAAGCTTTGTAAAACTCCACAGGCAGCCCATCTAGGCCTGGAGCTTTACTATTCTTCATGCTTTGTAATGCCTTGAAAAGTTCCTCTGTAGTTAGAGGATACACAAGGTCAGCACATGATTCCTTAGTCACTTGTGGGAGATCTAAAAGGAGCTGATTAATTGACTGGTCCTCCACATATTCACAGGCATATAGCTCTTTATAAAAGCCCACAGCCCTTTTCCGAATATCAAAGTCCATAGTCAAATCCGTTCCATCTACAGACCGTAAGCACTGAATATTTTTTCTTTGGCCATTTCTCTTTTCCAGACTAAAGAAGAATTTGGACAGGAAATCCATTTCAGAAATATTCTGAAATCTCGACCTAACCAACGCTCCTTGAGCTCTATTTTCCAACAGATCAGCTAGTGCATTTATTTTTTATTTTTAAGTATCTGCATTTGACCTTGGCCCCCATTAACTTCACTCAAAAATTGAAGTTCTGCAATACCAAGATGGCGGCGCGTACACAACGCGAGGCTCAGCGTCTCTCCAGTTTCTGCAGTTTTGCAGTGTTTTTCCTGCTCATTTCGGGTCTGTTCGTGCAGAACAGTAATGCCTTTACATCGTACACCCGACAGGAGATTTTGGATATTGGTTTGTGCATTTCGGACAGTTTTATCAGCAATCTACGACTCATTCCGGAGATAGCCAGAACACCCGAGGCCGAGCGCTCTGCCCAGCCGGGCGGAAGTGCTCGAAGGCGGCGGCGGGATCGTAAACAAAGACGGGGGAAGCGCGGCGGGCTAAGAGCTAAGCTAAAGCTAACACCGCACCGGCTGTCCTTACCCAGCATCTTCCTCGCCAATGTACGGTCCCTGGTGAACAAAATGGATGAGATTCGACTGCGCATCAACCACAGCAAAAGATTATGGAACTGTAATGTCATGATTTACACAGAAACATGGCTAAACAGCGGAATACCAGACAACGCTGTATCTTTAACTGAGCATCACACATTCCGAGCAGACAGAACGGCGGATGACTCCGGTAAGACCCGAGGCGGAGGATTATGCATTTATATTAACAAAGCTTGGTGCACAAACTCTGTCATCGTTGGGAGACATTGCTCTGTTAACCTGGAATTTCTGATGGTCAAATGCAGACCCTTTTATCTGCCACGTGAGTTCACCTCAACTATCATTACTGCCGCCTATATTCCTCCCGATGCTGATGCCAAGTTGGCAATGAAAGAACTTCATGCAGCCATCAGCAAACAACAGACTGCTCACCCGGAGGCTGCTTTTATTGTTGCGGGGGATTTTAATCACTCAAACTTAAAGACAGTGCTCCCCAAATTCCATCAAAACATTTTCTGTCACACACGGGGAAACAAAACGTTGGACCATGTATACACAAACATGGCTGAAGCCTACGCTGTGACCCCCCTCCCCCACCTGGGTCAATCAGATCATCTTTCTTTGTTCCTCAGCCCCAAATACTCACCCCTCATCAACCGTGTGAAGCCATCAGTGAGGACCATCAAAGTGTGGCCAGCGGGGGTAGACTCCACACTCCAGGACAGGTTTCAACACACAGACTGGAGTATGTTTGCTTCCCAGGCCACATGTGGCTCTCGCACAGACATTGACAGCTACACTTCCTCTGTTCTGGATTACATCAACACCACCATTGACAGTGTCACAACCCAGAAACAGATCACCACATACCCAAATCAAAAGCCATGGATGAACAAGGAGGTGCGCCTCCTGCTGAAGGCACGCAACACTGCCTTCAGATCAGGGGATGCACAGGCCTACAGCACTTCCAGGGCTAATTTGAAGAGGGGCATCAAAAAGGCCAAGCACTGTTACAAGCTAAAGCTAGAGGAGCACTTTTCCAACTCTGATCCTCGGCGCATGTGGCAGGGCATACAGGCCATCAGCAACTACAAACCCAGCCAGTCCACACCCACAGCCACAAACGTCTCCTTCCTGAACGAGCTTAATGACTTTTATGCCCGCTTTGAAAGAGACAATAAAGAACCCTACACCAGGATCACTTCCTCAACCGACCACTCACCCATCACACTCACCTCCTCAGAAGTCCACACCGCACTGAGTCGGATCAATGTGCGTAAGGCTGCTGGACCAGACGGTATTCCTGGGCGCGTCCTCAAAGCATGCGCAGAACAGCTCGCTGGGGTATTCACAGACATTTTCAACCTGTCCCTTAACCTAGCAGCTGTGCCAACATGCTTTAAAACCACCTCTATTGTGCCAGTGCCGAAACACTCCAGCCCAACATGCCTGAATGACTACCGCCCTGTAGCACTCACACCCATCATCATGAAGTGCTTCGAGCGGTTGGTCCTGGCACATCTGAAACACTCTCTGCCATCCACACTGGACCCACATCAGTTTGCCTACCGTGGCAACAGGAGCACAGAAGATGCAGTCTCCATAGCACTGCACTCTGTACTCACACACCTGGACAATAAAAACACTTATGCACGAATGCTGTTTGTTGACTTCAGCTCAGCATTCAACACTGTCATACCCTCTAAGTTAATGATCAAACTTCGAGACCTGGATATCGACACGTCTCTCTGCAACTGGGTTATGGACTTTCTGACTAACAGACCTCAGAATGTTAGATCAGGCCACATCTGCTCCACCACAGTCACGCTCAACACTGGTGTACCACAGGGCTGTGTGCTGAGCCCCTTCCTCTACTCCTTTTTACCATCGACTGTAGGCCTGTGAACAGTTCTAACACCATCATCAAATTTGCAGATGACACCACAGTGATTGGTCTAATCAGCAACAATGATGAGACTGCCTACAGGGAGGAGATACAGCATCTGGCCACTTGGTGCACCGACAATAATCTGCTCCTTAACACAGACAAGACCAAGGAGCTCATTGTGGACTTCAGGAAGGGACGAACAGGCTCACATGATCCCATGATCCCATCCACATCAATGGGATGGCCGTCGAGCCTGTCTCATCCTTCAAGTTCCTGGGGACCCACATCTCAAAGGACTTTTCCTGGACCACCAACACCTCCAGCCTGGTCAAGAAGGCTCACCAGCGCCTATTTTTCTTAAGGCAACTTAAGAAAAACCAGCTGTCATCAGCCGTCTTGGTGAACTTCTACCGCTGCACAATAGAGAGCATCCTGACGAACTGTGTCACAGTCTGGTATGGAAGCTGCTCTGTTGCGGAGCGTAAGGCACTGCAGCGGGTGGTGAAAACTGCCCAACGTATCACAGGGACCACACTGCCAACCATAGAGGACATCCAGAGGAAACACTGTCTGCGCCGAGCACGCAGTATTCTTAAAGATTCCTCTCATCCTGCTCACAGACTGTTTTCTCTCCTGCCTTCTGGCAGGCGCTTCAGGCTCCCCCGGACAAAACCAGCAGACTAAGGAACAGCTTTTTTCCCAGAGCTGTCTCCCTCTTGAACTCTGCCCCACACTGACTCTTTGCCCCCCTGATACACCCCCACTCTCCTCATAACTTAGACTCCTCATAATCACTGCACTATTTAACATTTGCACATTTAAAAATTGCACATATTCATTGCACTGATTCATTTATTCTAACTGTACATACCCATGTACATTTGTAATTATGTACACACCCACTGTACATATACATTTGTAATTATGTTTATATATCTGCACACTTCTGATTATTAATAGCAACCTGTACATCTATCCATCTATTGTAAATCTCTGTTCATAGCTAATACAACCTGTATATAATGTTCATAGTACATCTATTTGTAAATATCACCATAGTGTTTCTATAACTGCACTTTATAACTTATACCTATATCCTGCACTTGCTGCTATTGCACTCCTGGTTAGACCTAAACTGCATTTCGTTTCCTTGTACTTGTACATGTGTAATGACAATAAAGTTGAATCTAATCTTGAATCTAATCTAATATCTTTTTCTAAATTTTTTATATTTTGTATGATGTCCCTAGTGACATTAAAAGTATACTGCACTCTAAAAAACGTTGGGTTATTAATTTAACCCAATGGTTGAGTTAAAATTATTTGGTGCTTTGTTGGGTTATTTTAAACCTTTATTGGGTTATATATTTATTAACTCAACCAGTTGGGTTACAATTTTTTAATTTCAACAGTCAGCTGATTTACCTGACACAGAACAGCTGTAATAATATGCGTACGTGATGTTGTTTGTGCGTTATAATGTTTATTTAAGCTCTAACGCGGTAAGTTAATGTTATTTTGTTTTATCAAATTGCCTCTCTGTGTCGTGTTTTTTATATCCGTTTCACCTGGACTCTTAATTATTGATGATACAAGCGCGCGCTTCATAGCCGATGTATATGCGGATAAAAACGCTTTCTCTACCTCCGTGTTCATCTCTACAGCGGTTTTGGAGGAAATTCTACACATATTTGAGATATCGCATTTAGGACCCAGCAGAGACATCAACCCGGAGTCATGTGCAGTCTTGGTTAAGGTATGTTGTCTTAAAAAACACTGTCCTTTCGCTAGGAAACTATATTGTAACATCTAAATGCTAATATGGACACATATATGTGCTACATTTTATTCAGGAAGTTGCTGGTTTCCCCAAGAAGTACGGAATCGGAGCATTATATTATTATTGGTTATTATTCGCCGCTAGAGGGCGCTGAATGGATCGCAACATTTCTGTCTGTAGACTGTAGTCATGAAGAAGTTATCCTGGACAGGAGCAGAGCAGAAGCTTGCTATATCATATTTTATCAGAAGAGGATTCATTATCCATTTCAAGGTACTTGATTATGAACTATTGAAAGTTAAATGTTATTATTACCGTTTGTGTGTACTATATTAAAGGCCCTGAAAATTGCATTTGCCCTACATCTTTTACTAACCTACAGAGATGAAATCACACCCTGATAATGTTAAATGCTAATAGAAATGTTTAATCAGTTATATATGTCATACAACAATAAAATGTAAGCCATATATATATATATATATATATATATATATATATATATATATATATATATATATATATATATATATATATATATATATAAGACTTGTAACATCTGTTAGCTTTGTATAATAATAGTAGTAATATATGCTAATAAACAATAATACAAACCCCTTAAACATGCATTGTCCTTGCCCAGTTTTCAAATCAGGTGAGATTTTAGTGATGCTTTGACCACTGAATTAATAAATGTTTGTTTATTGTAGGTTGCGCTGTACACAGTGAGCTTTGGACCTCCTTGATAATCTTGTTGAGAAAGGTAAGAAAACAACAGCTCTGTATTTTGTAATATTTACATGATGTAAAAATGTACTGATACACACACTTAAGCAATATTATATATTGTAAAGGTGTCTTTATGTCAATATATTTTTTAAAATCAAATTATACATTTGTAATTCTTCTGTAAATGCATTTATAGATCTCTGAACAGCACTGGTAGTGTGTAAAGACACAAATGCCTTTTTCAAAAGTGTTTCTGTGCCTTATTTGAGTGTGAATTTGGTATTAGACTCTGTATCAGGCATGAGGTCACAGGTAAGTACAGATGACTGATATAGACTCTAAGCACAGTTCAGAAATTTCAGAACTCCACTCCTGGAACATTTGACCAAATAAATTGAGATATTACAGACATTAAACTGTTTATATTAATTATTGCGTTATGACAATTTACTGACAGGTTCCAGTTATTTCAGTAGAAATCTGTCATCAAGCGTTTGACTGTTTTGCAAGCTTCTGGGCATGAGAATTAAGCTCACTGATGAACATCAGTGCACAATTGACCATGTAAAATGGACCTTATTTGCCCAACAAATTTGCAAATGTGATGCACCTTAAGAACTCGCTTAAAAGACTAATCCTGCAGGTAAAAGTGCACATTTTCATAGTTTTTTTGTTTTCTCTCTCTATCTGTTTAAGGTACCCCTGAAGATGACCACTTGCAACCTTCCAGTTATCTTTTCTCCATTGCTACCCTGGGTAAGTACATGATTTTTGTTGTTATTTGGTCCTGCATACATGTGCAAATTTACAATTTAAAATTTCTGTTTTAAGGTCGGAGCAAACATCATTTGGTATATGGAGAGGTAGGAGCAGCAGAGGCGAATCCATCACGGCCTGGAAGCTGGGTCAGTAGGCATTGCTGTGTGGAGTTTGCAAGTCCCCCACAGTCCAAACACATGCAGTATAGGTAAATTTAATAAACTAAATTGGCCGTAGTGTATGGGTGTTTCACCGATTTTTTTTTATTTTTTATTTTTATTATTTTTTTTTATTTTGTTGTATTTTTATTTTATTTTATTTTTTGTGTGTGTGTAAAATATCCCTTTAATAAATCCAGTGTACTGTTTGTGGCATGGTTTTAAGTGCTGTTTTTGTTTATTTATTTTTAGATTGCTCAGGACGGGTATTTTATACCCACACACCAAAGATAAACTTTTTGAGGTTTGGGGAGATGCATCACTGTGGATTCTCTCATATTGCAAAAAAGAGAAGAGAGCCTTGGATCTACCAGTTCAAGCAAACATTTCATCTGGTGGGAAAATCCTGCATAACAGCTGTTTTAATCCCAGTTTGTAGCATTTCACCTTTGATATAAGGGGCTTATTTTGAGTTTAATTATTGTGATTTTTTCTGTTTGATATAAAGACAGCCTTGGAGATCCCGCTTGGAGATGGTGCTTTAACAACTCTGCCAGCTATCCTTTCTCCACTGCCATACAGATTGTGCAGCAAGATGGTTCGGACCCCATACCAGGAGGCAAAACATGAATTTGTTGATTTGCGACTTCCTAGGTGCATTATTTATGACAATAAATTTTGGACATTATTTAATTCATGTGTGTATACTTGTATTTCGTTCAGTACTTAGAGGAGGAGGAGCAACTGATGCTGTCCTAATGCTTGGGGATGAACTAAACTGCTCTCAGGCGTTTGTTATTGTTGGAGGAGTGTCACTAAATTCATGGATTTAAATAAAGCATTGCCAATGTACTAAAAGCTGTGTTTTTATTTACATATAAAGATGACTACTACTATAATAATAATAATAATATGAAGAATTTATTATTATATAGTGGTTAAGCCACTTTTTGGCAAAAATAACCCAACAAATTAGTTATTTTTGTAAACCAAACTGTTGGGTTAACCTCAATAACCCAATGGATTGGGTTAAAATAACCCAACAGAAGGTCAGTGCCAAATTGACCCATCTATGGGTTACCTGTTGGGTTATTATTAACCCAACTGTTTTAAGTGAGTGCTTACATAGTTCTTGTATCTTTAATTTTCCAATATCCCACCATTGCTGTATAGAAGTATAATTGCATTTTTGAGTTCTCCACCCTAACCTAAAAGAAAATAAACATTTTCTAAAAAAGCATCTTCAAAATGCCAATATGCACTCTGCCAATATACTTTACAGATTTAATATACATACAAATTTCAACCATAGAGTGATCAGAACAGCCAACAGGATAAATATCACAAGATCTAAAACACTGTAATTGATGCTTAAAGCAATAAAAAGATCCAACCTTGCCAATGAAACATAATTTTCCTTAATATGAGACCATGTTCAAGTTCAAGTTCAGTTTATTTATAGAGCACATTTAAAAACAGTCACAAGACTGACCAAAGTGCTGTACACAAGACAAGTCAAAAATAAAAGGACAGAATACAAAACATAGAAATAAGACAAGAGAAATGTCTGTAAAATGTAAGAAAGTAGCAGTAGAAAGGACTATTAAAATAATATTAAAAAGCCAAGCTAAAAAGGTACGTTTTAAGAAGAGATTTAAAAATAGATAATGATGGAGCCATCCTAATATCAAGAGGCAAGGTGTTCCACAACCGAGGACCCGCCACAGAGAAAGCTCTGTCCCCTCTACGCTTTAGTCTGGACTGAGGAACTAAAAGAAGATTTTGATCACTTGACCTAAGAGATCTCACGGGAGTGTAAGAATGAAGCAGCTCTGAGAGATAGGATGGGGCTAGATTATGGAGGGATTTGTATACCAGTAAAAGCACTTTAAAATCAATTCTGAATTGGACAGGCAGCCAATGGAGGCCCCTTAGAAGAGGGGTAATGTGGTCATAGTTTCTGCTATTACAAATAAATCTAGCAGCAGCATTTTGGACCAACTAAAGGCGGGAAATTTGTGATTTTGAAATGCCACAGTAAAGTGCATTGCAGTAGTCTAACCGTGATGTAATAAAAGCGTGGACAGCCATCTCTAGAGTGGTGGGATTTAAGAAATGTTTGACTTTGGACAGCAAACGAAGTTGATAAAAACTGGAACCAATAACCGAACTGATCTGTTTGTCTAGTTTCAATGACTCATCAAGGATGACACCCAGATTGCGGACACGGGGGGATCTGAAGGCAGATAAGCAGCCCAGATCTAGGGAAGTGGCCTGAACGTTGTCAGTAGGGCTAAAGACAATCACCTCTGTTTTATCCTCATTTAAAGATAAAAAGTTGTGCGATAGCCAGATTTTGATCTCATCCAATCACCTTAGTAGGGTACTAAGAGCGAGAGGGTCATTCCTCTTAATAGGTAAGTAAATCTGGGTGTCATCAGCATAGAAATGAAAAGAAACCCCATGATTTCTTAGAATGGCCCCTAGCGGAAGCATATATAATGAAAAAAGTGAGGGAGCTAAGACTGAGCCTTGAGGGAGGCCACAAGTGAGGTCAGCAAACGAGAATGAGAAGTTACCTAATTTTACTGAAAATTTTCTATCAGATAGAAAAGACTTAAACCACTTAAGGACTGTGCCTTTCAAGCCCACATCTGACTCTAATCTGGACAGCAGAATAGAGTGGTCAACAGTATCAAATGCTGCTGACAGATCTAGAAGAACCAGGACCACAGAATCGCCAGAATCAGTGGCTAGCAGGATATCATTAAGTACTCTCAGGAGGGCCGTTTAGTGCTATGAGCCATTTTGAACCCAGACTGAAAGATTTCAGTGATAGAGTTGCTTTTTAAAAAAAGAGTGCAGTTGATCAAGTACAATTTTTTTCTAAAATTTTAGAGCAGAATGGTAAGACAGAGATTGGGCGAAAGTTATTCAAAATAGAGGGATCCAGTGAAGGCTTTTTGAGAAGCAGAGTGACAGTGGCCATTCTAAATTCATTGGGAAAAGAGCCAGTGGAGAGGCACTTATTGAAAAAGGAAGTCAAGCCTGGGCCGACAGTGTCAATAATTTGTTTTAGAAATTTAGGGTGGATGATATCATTGGGACTAAAGGAAAGTTTAGTATTAATAATTACATTTTTGAGTGATTGTAGAGAAATGGGATCAAAAGTATCCCAATAAACCAGATGCAAAGTGGGAGGAGGATCAATGGCAGCAGAGCAGAGTTTTGGCCTTAAAATGGAGATTTTATCAGTAAAGTGTCTCAGAAAGCTTTCACATAGATCATTAGAAGCAACTGGCATTGATTGAACAGCTGGATATACAACAGAGTCTATAACTGAGAACAGAGCTTTAGGTGTAGAGTGATTTTTCACAATGAGATCAGAAAAATAAGAAGCCTTGGCAGATTTTGCGGCTGACTGATAATCTGAGAGACTGTTTTTTAACATCTCATAAGAAATTTGCAATTTATTCTTTTTCCATTTCCGCTCACCCTTTCTACAGGCTTGGCGGAGCAGACGAGTATTTGCGTTGTGCCATAAAGCAGATTTGTGTTTTTTTATATGAGGCTTGAATGGGGCTGTAACATCTAAAATGCTCAGCCAGGCCGAGTTTAGGAGACTGAGATGTTTGTCAGCATCCAGGTCAAATAGTGGTAGATCCAAGGAATGATGAGAGCAAGTTTCCAAAAAACACTGATTAAAATTGCACCCAAATGTAGGAGAATAATAACGAGACAGTGTTACATTAACATTAGTGGATAAAGGGAGCGTAGGAAGAAACATGGAAAATAAGATCGGCTTATGGTCAGAAAGCGGAAAGTCAGAAAACTCAATATCAGAGACAGCAAGCCCGTGAGAGAGAACAAGGTCTAGGGTATGGCCCAAAACATGGGTCGGATCTGTTATCCATTGAGCCAGATTAAAAGAGTCAATAAGGTTAAGAAACTCCTTAGATAAAGGGATTGCCTGACAGCAAACATGAATGTTAAAATCACCCACTAGTAAAAAACGATCGTATTTCATGGCAATATTGCCAATGAATTCTGTGAATTGCTGTAAAAAGTCCGTAGCTGAGAGAGGAGGATGATAAAACACAGCTAATAGAATAGGACCATTCCAGTCAAGATGCAAAAGTTGTACTTCAAAGCTGGTAAATGTATCTACCGAAACAGACCGGCAACGGTCTAAAAAAGAGTCCTTTACAATAGTCACCAAACCACCCCCTCTCTTGTTCGGGCGGGGGGAATTAAAAAAGGTACAGCCATCTGGAACCAGTTCTGAAAAAGAGTTAAATCACCAACCTTAGTCCATGATTCAGTGATGAACATAAAATCCAAACTGTGCATGGTGAAGTAGTCATTTAGCAGAAAAGTCTTATTCACCAAAGACTGGGCGTTTATTAGAGCCATTTTCGGAGGAGGAATCTGGAACGTAACGCCAGCGGTCTCCAGGCTGAAGAGCCGCGGCAAAGCGACTCACGGCCGGGACGGGCGCCAGCCCGAAAGAAAGCTTTTAGTTTGATGACAAAGCCACCCCGACGCCCACGCTTTCTCCTCCGCTTTCTTCGCGGTGAGCAGAGAGGCCATCGGCGAATGCACGCCGGGATATCCATAAAAAAGTCTGTGTGTGTCTGTTTAAAAACGCGCTCGACGTCAAGCTTAACATTGTCCATAACTGAAGCACGAATATCCATGAGAGAGCTGCGGTCATACTGCAAAAGAGCGGAACATTTCAAAAACCAAACAGACATCCATGTTTATGGAAGGAACAGAAGCAGGAGCAGACGGCATGCCAAATGCACAGGCGCCATCTTGCCGCACAGTCAAAAACACAGTTTCGTGCTGTATTGTTTTTCTTTAAAATGAAAATTCCTCCAAATATCACAAAGTTGGTGGGATTTCATTATATGTAACAATTTGTGTCTTGACGCTGCATGAGGTTCAATGTGATTTCTATCAATGTCATAACATGTGCAATTAAAATCACCAGCAAGTAATACAATATTTCCTAGTTCACAATGCTTAAGATTGTTAGATAGTGTCTCTACAAACAACATCCTTTCTATTGGTTTAACAGGAGCATAAACATTTATTAATTCCATAGTAATGTTTTCGAATTTTGCAACCAGTTTAAGCACTCTACCTTCTATTATTTCAAAAGAGTCACAAGATATCGGTAAGAAAATTTAGAAAACAACACAGCTATCCCAGCACTAACAGCAGTCTTGTGACTAAAATAAATATTTCCCTCCCAATCCTTTTGCCAGTCAACTTCATCCTCTTTTGTACTGTGAGTCTCTTGTAAAAACACAATATCTATTTGTTTTAATTTAATTAAATCATATATCTGCATCCTCTTTTTTACATTTCTCATCCCACTAACATTGAGTGATGCAATTTTAATGCTGCTCATGATGGGGAGAAAAAAACAGCAAAAAAATATGCAGCATGTTATCAAATTATTCTTGAGTCATTCTGTGCTTTTTGGGAACGTACCTTTTGCACAATTTTTTTTAACCTGTATACCTCTGGATTTGACAAGCATTTTTCACCTTTTTGCTTCATTAGAAATTTTGCTGAATCAATAAACAGAGATATATCAGGAAAAAATTCTATCACCTCAACATTTCTCATCCCTTTTGTACGCTGTAAGAAATTTTTCATTCGTTCAAGACTATAACCACTTTCGTCTTGGTTATCATCTTGCATGACTCAAACCAATTCCTGCTCACTTTCTGAATCAGACATCTCAGAGCTCTGTATATTTTCCTCATTTTGTGTCTTTTTCTTTGACCTCTGTTTTTTCACAGGAATTAGATTTTCGTTTCACTGCTGGCACTTTAAAAAGATTTTCCTCCTCTAAAGAGATCAATCTCCACCTCATCAAGCTCAACTTCCATCACTTCATTATTTATTGGTTCTGATGTTTCTCTGCTATTTTTTCTTTTATCCTCTTTATCAACAATTTCTGGATTTTCGTTAATTACTTTCTGTTTCTCTGCAGTAATATCCTGATTTTTATCTTGATTTAGAGAAACATTTACATTTGTTATGCTTGCTTCATTTGCTCTTTCAGGACAAACGCGCACTAAATGCCCCTCTTTTCCACAGCCATAACACTTCATATTTTCATTCGTTGCAAAGATCACATATTCAAACCCGTCTACTCTGAATTTGAAAGCAGCATTTATTTCTTCTACGTCTGATCTCAAAATCATGTAAACTTGCTGACGGAAAGAAACTACATGCTTTAGCAACGGAGACTTGCAACCTAGTGGAATTTTCTTTATTGCAGACGCGAACTGCCCATACCTTGACAGCTCGCGTTGCAACGCATCATCACTGATAAACGGAGGTACATTCGAAAGCAAAACTCTCCTCGCTGGATTAACAAGCGGAAAGACTTTAACAAAACTATCGTTAAGTACCAAACCACTTTCTACAATTTCGTTAACTTTTTCAACTTTATCCAGGAACACCACCACCGCGCCATTCATCCTAGACGCCGATCTAATACTATCATGACCAACAAACTCAGCTATCGCCAAAACAACCTTTTCGACAGGGCATTCAGATCCGACCGGCACTTTTAAACCGTGCCGCCGGCTAAGTTGCTCGAGATTGGCGTTCTCCGCCATCATCAAAGCCGCCAGTTACAAACTGGCGACTCCGATCAGATCCCTTTTCCCTTTTTAGTGCTTTGTGACCATATACCAGGAAGAAACAGTGACACAGCAAAACGATTAAAGTGAAAAAGTGTAAATTCACCAAACCGTAAGGTGAGGAAATACAAAAGACTCCACAGCCCCTCTCCGTGTGTCACACTCGCCCCACAATCACTCACACATGCGCACAAGAGAGAGAGAGAGAGAGAGTGTGTGTATATGTGTCTCTCTCTGTGTGTTTGTGTGTGTGTGAGAGAGAGAGAAAGAGAGAGAGAGGTTTAGAAAATCTTTAATAAACCATTAAATTACACAATTACAACATTTCAACAAAAACAATTAAGCTTAATCACCAATCAAATAATAAGGAGTCATTTTCACAGGATACAAAAGAATAACCATTACAGTTCACACACCTTCCCAGAGATGGGTTGCGGCTGGAAGGGCATCCGCTGCGTAAAATCGTGCTGGATAAGTTGGCGGTTCATTCCGCTGTGGCAACCCCGCAAGGGACAAAGCCGACAAGAAAATGAATGAATGAGTTCACACACCATTTACACAAAAAAACCATCCATGTTTCCTGTCATTTTAAAAAATGTATATTCCACCCTTATTCTTGATTCAACTAGTGCTGTGAACAAAGTGACAACATTTACAATCCTTTCTTCAAGAGCAAGTCTGCAGGTCTTCCAAATGGCTAATTTTGCTTGACCAATTATAAAATTAAAGAAGGTACACCGTTCCTTATTTTCCTTGGAATATTTAACGCCACAAATAAAAACTGTTTTATTAAACCTAAAACCCAGTCCTCCAATAATCCTTTCAAACATTGTGAAAAGTGGCACCAACCTTGAACATTCCACAAATACGTGAAAAACAGTTTCCTGACAATTATAGAAATAACAAGAAAGTGAAATATTTGAATTAAGTTTGGAGACAAAGCTATTTGTTGTTAACACACAATGCAATATTCTCCACTGTAAATCACCTGAACGTTTTGGAAGGGGACTTTTATAAAAGAGCCTCCAAGAAGGATGAATATACTCTGCAATAGACAGTTTTCCCCTCCATTTTGTGTCACATCTTTCATTAAGGTCTTTAAAATAAGAGGTTTTTACACAAACCTGATACATCTCCCTTTTTCCCATTATTTGGAAATTTAGCCCCTTTAATCGCTCCAAATTCAACAATTTTCCATTCTGACTGTCCTCAGGGCATACTTCAGGTGATACGCTCAAGTTAGGAAAAGGTAGCTGCATGAAACCACTCTTTAAAGAACAAACACAAAATCGTAAGAATGTAGGAGGGAAAACAGCTTTCAAGCCTTCAAACAACTGCTCTACCACTCTCACAGACTATACCTCCACGTGTCTGGCAATATCTTCAGCTGATCTCCATTCTTTTGTATTTAGATTAATCAAGTGTTCCACTTTAGTGACTCCTTTCTTCATACATAACTTAACTATACTACAGTATTTATTAGATAAACACACTGTCCTTAAAAATTGATTATAAAACAAAGGTTCATTCAATCCATAATGATCATTTTCAGTCCTGTAAACTCTGAATACATCCCATGATTTTAAAACAGATACATAAAAATTAGCATCTAAAGTAACAATATTATTAAAAGATGACATCAAAAACAATTGTTTATCAAGCTCTACCCTACAGAAGGATCTTAATGCTTTCAGCCCAAGTAACACCCAAGGAATACATTTTGTAGAAAAAAGAAGTCTCTGAGCAGATTTTAACCTCATGGCTCTGACTTTAGCTGACAGTTCAATCAGCCCTTGTCCTCCTTTATCCACTGGCAAATATAAAATCCCAGCAGGAAGCCAATGAAAACCACCCCATAGAAAGTCAATAAAAACTTTCTGTAGTTTTTGTAACAACTTTTTTGGGGGATCAATAACAGTTAAACGGTGCCAAAGCATTGATGCTGCTAAATTGTTTACAACAAGAACCCTCCCTCTGTAAGATAGTTGAGGAAGGATCCATCTCCATCTCTGTAGGCATCCAGCCACCTTTTCATAAAGACCTTCCCAATTTTTCCCAATGTATTGCTCTGTCCCAAGAAAGACTCCCAACACTTTAAACCTCTCTAGACTCCAGGGGCAGTGCTGGGGAAGTTTTGGCAATCCTTCATTCACCCATTGGCCTAATAACAATGAAGTACATTTTTTCCAATTGATTCGAGCTGAAGAAGCTTTTTGGTAGATCTCAAGGCTTGTTTCCAGTTTGCATACATCTTCATTTGACCTAATTACCACAGTGACGTCATCAGCATATGCACTAAGTTTGACAACTACTGAGTCTAAAGCAGAGCACCCCATTACTGAAATTCCAGAAAGTTGACGCCTCAAAATATTTAATAAAGGTTCAATGGCAATAGCATATAAAATGCCTGACAAGCTAGTGACAAGCAAGCTGAGTGAGCCACAAATTTTTAAAATACTGTAAACATCAGTATACAATAATTTAACATAAGAAATGAATAAAGAACCAAATCCAAAAGCTTCAAAACTTTTAAAAAGAAACTCATGATCCACGCGGTCGAAAGCTTTTTCCTGATCCAAGGATAAAAAAACCGACATTTAACTGGTTGTTTCTGGCAAATGAAATCAAATCACAAATCAGAAATAAATTGTCGAATATTGTACGTTCTGGGATACAGTATGACTGATCCACGTGGATTATTGATGATATGTAGAGTTTTAGTCTGTTGGTTAATGCTTTGGACAGTATTTTATAATCTCCAAGCAGAGATACTGGTCTCCAGTTTCTTATATCTGCAAGATCACCTTTCTTGGGTAGCAAGGTGATAACTGCTCTACGTAGACTTAGTGGTAAAGTGCCATTATCAAAGCATTCTTGAAAAACAGAAAAGAAGTCTTCACCAATAACTGGCCAAAACTGTTTATAGAATTCTGTCGTCAAGCCATCTAGACCGGGTGCTTTGCCTGACGATAAACCTTTGACTGGCAGTCAATTCAAACACTTGCAGTGGCTTATCAAGTTCCAGTTTGTCACTTTCCATCAACTGAGGGAAGTCTTGAAAAAGTATTTCTGTTTTTTCTCCATCACATGGTTCTGTTCTGTAGAGACTTTCATAGAAATTTAATGCATGAACAATTATTTCATGTTCGTCAGTTATTTCACCTCCTTCTGGAAGTTTCAGGCAACTTAAAGTCTTTCTCTCTGAAACTTTTCTCTCCAAATTAAAAAAAAAGGATGTTGGAGAATCCATACAGTTACACGATGTAAATCTTGCACGAACCAAAGTCTCTTTAGCTCTATCTTCCAAAAGATCACGGAGAAGCATTTTTCTCATTTCCAGCATTTCAGAAATATTCAGAAATAAGATCTCAAGATCTTCCAGAGGCGATAACTTTTTGGCTTATCAAGCTCCTCTAAAGAAGTTTTTCTCATTACTATTGTGCAGAATGTTAGAAACAGATTCAAATCGGGGAAAAAAATCTCAATCTTAGGTTTACGGAGTCCTCTAGTACAATCTAGAAAGTCATTAATTTGTTTAAGTGAATAAAGTTTGCACCTGCAACCATCAATAGTAAGGTGTGTCTGTACACTTAAATCACTATCCTCAATATCATCATCATTGTCAGACTCTTCCCTTTGTAAATATGCACTAAATTCCTGAGAGCTTTCACCTTCTTCACTCTGGTTAATGGTGTTCTCTTCAGTAGTTGTTTTAGTAGGTTGAACTGGCTTTATCCCGCTAAGTGTATCCTGATCATCATGGTCCATTTGCACTTCACTTAAACACGACTCTGACTGAAGACCCGTGTTCTCATCACATTAAATTGTTACAGTCTCCTTAGCAACTTCAACAGAAGCCTCTGTTAAAGTTCCTAAAACCCCACATGGAACAACGTTAGCGCTTTCAGCGACTGACACGTCCGATACATCAGCTGTATGTAAACCGCTAGCGTTATTTATCTGCCTGTTCTCCTCATTAACAACATCCGTAATATTAATGTTGACATTTCTATTGGGACACGACTGCCGACCATGACCAAATTCTCCGCACAGAAAACATTTCATGGTCTCTGAACTAATAAAGATCGTGTAATCTTTGCCATCAATACTGAGTTTGACTGACAGGTTCAGTGGTTCATTCTGTGAATTTAAAATCATAATCGCTTGGCGTCTGAAAGACATTACGTGCTTAAGCTCAACACTCTTGCAACCGAGTGGAATCATCTTTATAGGACTCATCAATTTGCCGTATCTCAGCAGAATCTCCTCTAGTTTTTCGCTTCTTACAAACGGCGGCAAGTTTAAAAGAACAACTTTTTTTGTTGGATTTGACAAGGGAAGAACCGGCACAAATGTATCATTGATTATTAGGCCACTCTCTACTAACGTGTCTACCATCTGAGTTTCACTAAGAAACAATGCTATAGCCTTATTCATGCGTGACGCAGACTTAATGTTTGCGCCTCCGATTGATGAACTCACGGCTAATAAACAATCCTCTACCGAAACGGAGGCATCTGGCATACACTTGCAGCCATGCTTAACAGTCATCCCCAAAAACTCTAAATTCTTCTCCATGTTCTTCTCCAACACTTTGCACACTTTTGTTCACGATGTTTTAACTAACTTAATCAAGTAAAAGAAATAAGAAAAAAGGAAAAAACTCACTCAAGGTCGCTCTCACTCACGCCACACAACTCCACAGTTCTCGCACATGCGCGCACGCACACACACAGAGAGAGAGAGAGAGAGAGAGAGAGATTTTTTTGATTTTTTACAAAATTACTTTAATACATCAAATTTTCATGTCACAAATTTAACTCCACAGCAAATCAAAAAACAACTCTCCTTCCACCACATTACAGACAGCATCCTTATAACACCACTGTTGTACAAAAGTTTCAACATCATTTACGGCCTTATAATACTTAAAATCTATTGTAATTCTGGACCTAATGAAAGCTTTAAAAACCATCAAAATCTCTTGACCATTTACGTTATCTATTTTGTTTCTTCTTGTGATAAGTATAGCAAGTTTTGCTTGACCAACTAAAAAATTAATTAACTGCCATTTCATTTTTTGTTTCTGACTATAGCCTGCACCCAGAATAAACTTACATTGAGTAAAATTCTCTCCACATTTAAGGAAAACTCTGCTCAATATATCAAACAATTGCGTTAAGCGTGTACACTCCAAGTAGCAATGATATACAGTCTCTCTATGCCCACAGAAGATACACTTGTCATCGACACTAGAATTAACAACAGATATGAAAGCATTAACTGCCACAATCCCGTGCAAAATCCTCCATTGTAAATCCCCAACACGTTTTGTCAATGGTGGTTTATATAAAACTCTCCACACTGGTTTTTCCCCCTCATTTAAACCAAGTTTGTTTCTCCACACTGTATCATTCCTTTTATCTAAATTTTTTTTATTGTACACTTTCACAAAGCATTTATACATCATTTTACTCCCCATCATAGTTAAATTCACATCTTTTAACCCTTCCAAATCTAGCAAAAGTCCTGATGTGCCTTTTAAGTCTGGCATAAGACCAATTTTTGGAAAAGGTTCTGTTCGATTCAGGATTATTGACCCGTCCTTCAGTCCTTTCAACAATTCCAAATCCTTTTCAGTTAATCTTTTTTTCCAAAGTTCAATTATCTTTGCAGTTTGACGAGTTGATCTCTGTCCCAGCAAGTTGGTAACCGCCTCCACATTATTTAGTTCAGTCCCAGCCACATCCACTACGTGTTTTAGTTGAACAGTTCCAGAGGAACACAATATCTAAGTAAGTCCCAACATGCTCTCATCCATTATATCAAGCCTGGCTCCTTTAACCAAGGGTTCTTCAAGTAACCAGAACAAAGAACGTGTTTCTTCCAGTCTGCAAACAGAAAAAAGCCTCCAGACTTTAAAAAGTCCACAATAAAATGAAGGTAATCCATTCAAACGAATGTTCTTGGAATCCATTAAAAAAAGTACAACATCCAAACCGAGACCTTCAACTTTTTGCAAAATTGTCCTTGCGGTCATTCGCCATACCACATCAGATCCTTTTAGGAGTTTTTGAATAAACTGTAGGCGAAAAGTAGACAGCCTACTTTGCAGATGCACCAAGCCCTGCCCTCCTTCATCTTTGGGCAGGTATAACACACTTTGAGGTACCCAGTGCAGTTTATCCCAAAAAAAAGTTACTAAAATTGACTGCAATTTTGACAACAGACCAGCAGGTGGATCAATACAAGACAATTTATGCCACAATGTTGATGCTACTAAATTGTTTATCACCAGCACTCTTCCTCGAAACGACAGTTGAGAATGAATCCATCTCCATTTTTTAAGTTTGCCTTCTATCTTTTCCACTATTCCTTCCCAATTTTTCTGTTGTACAACATCATTACCAAGATATATACCCAAGTATTTGAAACCACCTCTTTTCCATCTCATTTTACCAGGCAGTATTGGTAAACCCTCTTCCCATTTACCAATAGCCAAGGCCTCACTCTTTTCCCAATTTATCTGAGCTGATGAAATTAAACCAAAATTCTTAACCACAGAGACCAAAACATCAATATCTTTTTGACTCTTAACCAAAACCATTACATCATCAGCATATGCTGACACTTTATGCTGTAACTCTGTACAATGTAATGATAAACCTTCAATCTTGTTCCTTAATTTAGCTAGCAATGGTTCAATAGCCAGGGAATATAACATCCCTAAGAGTCCGCACCCTTGTCGTATACCTCTGCTAATATTAAAGGGAGCGCTTAAACCACCATTGACTTTCAGCATGCTTTCAACATTATTATACAGAACTTGAATCATTTTTATAAATTTTGGCCCAAAGCCAAAGGACTCTAAAGTCTTCCACAGATATTGATGCTCAATTCTGTCAAAAGCCTTTTGCTGATCAATTGATATAAGTCCTAAGTCCACTCCCATAAAGTCTGAGACGTCCAAAACATCTCTAATCAAATGAACATTATCTAAAATAGACCTACCAGGCACACAATAAGTCTGATCCACATGAATAACTTGTTCAATTACCTCCTTCAGTCTGTTGGCCAAGGCTTTAGAAAAAATCTTCAGGTCAGTACATAACAAACTTACAGGACGCCAGTTCTTGATTTCCTGTAGATTGCCCTTCTTAGGAAGTAATGTGATAATTGCTCTTCTGCAACTATGAGGTAAAGAACCCTCTGCCAAACTCTCATTGAGAACACTTAGCAGGTCCTCACCAATCTCAGACCAAAATTCCTCATAAAACTCCACCGGGAGTCCATCAATACCAGGAGACTTCCCACCCTCCATCTGTTTGAGGGCAGTCAGAAGCTCCTGACTAGACAAGGGTCTGTCCAGTTGGACTTTTGAATCTTCATCAATCTGAGACAATCCTTCATAAAAACTGGCAGATAGTGAGTCATTTTCTTCACATTCACTCTTAAACAGTTCACTATAGAACCTTACGGCTCTCCGTCTTATATCACTTGGGTCTGTCAATACCTGACCATTTTCAGAGCATAAAGAGTGAATATACCTGCATTGGCCATTTTTTTTCTCCAGACTGAAGAAAAATTTAGATGGAGCATCCATTTGTGTTAAATTTTGGTACCTTGACCTTACCAATGCTCCTTGTGCCTTTATACCAAGCATATTTGCTAAAAGAGATTTTTTGGACTTTAATTTCTCAGCTTGTCTTGATTCTATTTTAACCTCAGCCAATCCTTGTAAATCTAAAATTTCCGACTCCAATTTTCTCATAGCCTGAATAATATCTCGAGAAACATTGAAAGCATACTGTTGACAAAGCAATTTTATTTCAGCTTTTCCACAATCCCACCATTGCCTCAAATCACTAAAACATTGCTTTTTTAATTTAAATTGATCCCAAAAGAAACAAAATACTTCTTTAAAATTCAAGTCACATAACAATGATGTATTAAGGTGCCAAAATGCACTTTTTACCTTAACATTTGCAATAAAAACCTGACATAAAACCAATGAATGATCCGTAAAACCAACAGGTACAATTTCACATTTTCTTACCACATTTACATGATGCTTAAAACAATAAAATCGATCAAGTCTTGCCATTGAAAGGAAATTCTCTCTTGTATGTAACCATGTGTATTGTTTCACATTTCCATTAAATTCTCTCCATATATCACATAAATTGTGTGTTTCTATCAGTTCACGAAGTACTCGACTTGAAAATGCGTGAGGCTCCACATGGTTCCTATCCAATCTTTCATTTTCTGTACAATTAAAATCTCCTCCCAAAAACACATAATCATCAGTTCTATAGTTCTGTAATATTGTATTTATTTTATTTAAAAAAATAACTCTTTCTGTACCATTTGTAGGAGCATACACGTTTATAAAAATTATCTTATATTTTTCAAATTCAGCCTTTATTATAACAAGTCTTCCAGCTATTACTTCTTCTACTTGATATGATACAGGCAAAAAATGTTTGCCAAACAGAACAGCCCCTCCACCTCTACTAGAACTCATATGTGTTAATACTACTTTTCCTTCCCATTCCTTTTCCCAGTCAATGGTATTGCTGCAATCACTATGAGTTTCCTGTACATACATCACATCTATATTTTTAAGTTTAATTAATTCATACAACTGCATTCTTTTTTTTATGTCTCTTGCACCATTTATATTAAGTGATCCTACCCTTACCACCCCCATTAAGAAAAGAGTATAACACAAAGCAAAAGCAATCCTTGCAGGACTGAGACCAAACAACTTATGTTGTTTCAAAACCATTTTCTGTTTGTAGTTCTCGTCTCAATTTAGCAACAAATTTTTTCAGCCTAAATATCTCTTGCACTGTAAATTGTTCAGATCCTTCACCTCTCATCATTGATCCAACTGACTCAATAAACATTTCACGATCAGAGAAAAAATCAACAACTTGAACATTTTTCATGTTCTTTGTCTTTTGAAGAAAGGATCTAATTTTTCCAAAGGAGTAATCACTCCTCAGTCTGCCACTATTTCTGTTGCCAGCTGCCTCACTATCAGAATCTTCCAATGCACTTTGTTCACCATCATCACATTTAATGCTGCTGCTCCCAGCTCTTTCCATGTTGGGCTTTGCCCTTTTTCTTTTAGTTGAAGGGGTTTTAAAAACCTTTTCTTCATTCTCTAGTTCATTACACATTCCTTCTCCTTCTAAAATGGTCTCGGCCATTTCAACCACATTATTAAATTCAGCACTTACGTCTCCTCCATCCCCACTTGCTTCTCCCAAGTCTGTATCTATCACCTGTTCAACCATCACCTCTGTTGAATTCTCATCATTTATCACTTTATCTTGTGCCTGCTCTTCCACAACTGCTCCACCACTATCCTTAGCAGGTGCAACATTATCCGTCCTCTCAAGGCATGAACGTCTCAAATGCCCCTCTTCCGCATCCAAAACACCTCATTGTCTCAGACGAAGCAAAGACAACATAGTCATATCCATCAACCTTAAATTTAAAGGCCACACTAAGCTCTTCTGTTTCACTTTTCAAAATCATGTGAACCTGACGTCTAAAACATACAACATGTTTCAGAAGGGGTGACTTACAACCTAAGGGGATTTTTTTCATTTTTGAGACAATTTTTCCATGCCTGGACAGTTCTGCCAATAATAAATCATCTTTTACAAAGGGAGGAACATTTGATAATGTAATCTTCCTTGCTGGTTGAACAAGAGGCATTACTGGGGTGAATGTATCTTTTATTACGACTCCACTTTGAACCACGCTATTCACTTTCTCTATAGTGTCCAGAAATATAACAACAGCACTGTTCATTCTCGACGCTGACAATATACTCTCATACCCAACAGCCTCTCCAACCGCATCGCCTGAAAGCACCGATGCCGGCGTCACCACCGCGGCCGCCGCCATAGCACACAAACACCTGTCAGCAAACGCTGACTACCAGCGTTCGCGACGTCACAGAAACAAACTTTCTTTTCTACACACCAGTTCAACCGTTAAGATAACTTTCAGTAAACTGTACAACTGATTTTTAGGAAAGAAAGAAAAGTTAGAAACTCACTCACGCTGCAAACACTCAGTCTCACACGCCGTCTCCGCCCACTCACTCCCAACATCCGCTCAGACAGAGAGAGAGAGAGAGAGAGTATGTGTCTGGGTATGAACTGGCCCCGTACCTGACCAACGTTAGGAGCCCTGGTCAGAGAAAGCTGCTGAGTCGATACCGTGGACACAGTCTTAGTGTGGAGACGGGTCGACACAAGCGCAGCTGAAGGAGCCCAGAGCTCGGACTGTGTCCACATTGCTCTGCTGGAGCTGTACTTCCCCACTCAATGCAGCAAATACCAGACCATCAGAGATGCTTAATTAACACACATATCTCTAATTCTACCACAATTCTAGCAAGCCACAAATACGAAGAAACTCCATTATATTTTGGGAGAAAATTAAAAGTGTCTCTACCTAGCAGCACAGTACGTGTCCTCATGCCACTATATGAGAGAAAAAGGCTGAACCCACTCACTGCTTACTAAACCTCTCTGTCTTTATCATTATTATTATACTTTTATTAATCTTTTTTATTAACTTGGTTATTGTGAAAACAGATATGTATAATATAACAATATATATGTTTGTTTAATATTACTTATATTTCTCTTATCTATATGTATGTATTGTTATTGCATTGAGAGAGAGAGAGAGAGAGAGAGAGAGAGAGAGAGAGAGAGAGAGAGAGCTATAATGAAACTGTTCAATTTGGTTCTGAGTTTTGGTCATTTCCCTGACATGGAATAAAGGATTAATGATGCCCATATTCAATTCAAGAATTCACACTTAGCTGATGATTGGTAATAAAGCGTGTTTGGCATGCTGTCCCGGGAGAGAGCCCTGAGCTCAGAATATCCTTGAGCCTGGGGCTTCCTCCCGTTTGTAGGGCGAGAGGAGAGTTTGAGCTCAGGTGGTCTCGAGAACTCCCCTGCTGTGAACTACTGGATATATCTGGCTAAGAGTTGCCTTAGAATGCTATTTTGATTA
This sequence comes from Danio kyathit, assembly GCA_903798195.1. Lineage (NCBI taxonomy): Eukaryota > Metazoa > Chordata > Actinopteri > Cypriniformes > Danionidae > Danio > Danio kyathit. The sequence goes on from CAIGQS010000052.1 coordinate 422,200, forward strand.
GTCAATTTTTTCTATGGTGCCTGTCTTTGAACGGTGGGAGGAAACCGGAGAACCCGGGGAAAACCTACGCAAACACGGGGAGAACATGCAAACTCCGCACAGAAATGCCAACCGGCCCGGAGGGAAACGGACCAGCGGCGTTCTTGCTGTGAGGCAACAGTGCTACCCACTGGCCGCCATGCCGCCCTATCGGAGAAGGGGAGGAGTAGGGGTGGAAGGGGGGGATTCTTCAAACGAAGATGACTGGAGCAAAGAGCTCTGGTAATTTATAGTGTGTCCGTGTTCATCTGATTGGCGCAATATGCGGAGTTAAGCGGTACCAGCCGTGTTCAATCATAAGCACGTGATCCTCTCGAAATTAGTTTGTAAACAAACCACACTTCAAGAGTTCACACTTAGCTGATCATTGGTAACAAAGCGTGTTTGTCATGCTGTCCCGGGAGAGAGCCCTGAGCTCAGAATATCCTTGAGCCCGGGGCTCCCTCCCATTTGTAGGGCGAGAGGAGAGTTGAGCTCAGGTGGTCTTGAGAACTCCCCAAAATGCTTTTTAGCTCGGGACAGCAGCCGCGTATTGAAGAAACCCCCCAATAAGCTAAGGATCAGTGCTATATCCGGCTGCTGGATATAATTGAAGGTGGAGAAGGCAGAGAGGCTCCTGAAGGAAAGAAATTGGAAGCAGGCTCTTAGGAGAGCCTGAGAATTCGGTGTGGGAGGCTGTGGTTGACTCCGGGGGAGTCGGATGCGAGGGATGCTCCTGCAGGGGGTTGGCGGGCTCCTGCGGGAGTCAGAGTATGTTTTTTGGGAGATGAGGACTCCAGCAGGAGAGGGGGTGAAGTGGGCAGGGGGGGGGGGGGGGGGGGGGTGTCATGAACTCGGTCAAACCGAGTCGAACTCGGGAAGACTCCGAGGGAGTCTGAGTTGAGGAGTGATGGCCTATGCGAAAAATAGGGAAGAGTAGCGGAGTAACTCGACGCTAGAAGGAAGGAAAGAAAATAGCGGAGTAACTCGACACTGAAGAAAGAAAAGTAGCGGAGTAACTCGACGCTAGAAGGGGGTTGGGGATTTAGAGGTGGGAAGGGTAAAGGAGTTGGAAGAGTGGGGGGTGGAGGAAAGAGCGGAAGCATTTGATGCTGGAAGGAAGGGAAGAAGGTGTGGAGAAACTCAATGCTAGGAAGGAGAGAATAGGAGATGCGGAGAAACTCGACGCTGGAAAAAGTAAAGAAGGTATATGTATTGGCCGGGGCGGAGGGTAATATTTGACTCAGGGGGAGTCAGTGCTCTGGGGGCGACTCCGTGGGAGTTAGAGCTGTAAGTTTGGCCTCCTGCAGAAGTCTGGGAAGGGGAGGGGGCGGTGGAGACTCAATTCAATTCAATTCATCTTTATTTGTATAGCGCTTATACAATGTAGATTGTGTCAAAGCAGCTTCACATGGAAGATTATAGTGAATTGAAACGGTGTCAGTTCAGTTTTAAGAGATAAGTTCAGTTCAGTTCAGTGTGGGTTAATAATCACTACTGAGAGTCCAAACACTGAAGAGCAAATCCATCGATGCGCAGCTCTACAGATCCCGAACCATGCAAGCCAGTGGCGACAGCGGCGAGGAAAAAACTTCACCAATTGGCGATAGCGAAGATTTAAAAAAAACCTCGAGAGAAACCTGGCTCAGTTGGGCACGACCATTACCCCTATGGCCAAACGTCTTGTGCAGAGCTGCAGTCTAGGCGCAGCACGGTGGGCCTCGGCGAAGACTCGTCTGTCCTTGGGGCATCACAGGAATCAGTCTCATGCTCTCACTCCACGATGACCACCACAGCAGGATACGGCCTGGTCCAGAAAACCTTGGGATCATCTCGTCGCTGGTCTTGGATCGCATCAGTGGCACTGCATAGTCTGAGGGCCTCAAGATGAGTACCCCCAGGTGGAAATACAGAATAAGGAGAATAATTAGCGTAGCTGCTGTTCATAGTGTATAAAAACAAGAAGCAGAATGCTGCGTGGGGCACATCATGCATCATACCACTATGTAATGCATTGAGTGTATGCTTTGCTAAAAAGATAGGTTTTTAATCTAGTTTTGAAGAGTGAGAGTGTGTCTGAGCCTCGGACATTATCAGGAATGCTATTCCAGAGTTTAGGGGCCATAAATGAGAAGGCTCGACCTCCTTTACTCGACTTTGATATTCTAGGTACTACCAGAAGCCCTGAGTTTTGAGATCGTAAAGAGCGGGTTGGATTGTAGCGAGACAGGAGGTTGGTTAGATAAGCAGGAGCTAGATTATTTAAAGCTTTATAGGTAAGGAGTAAAATTTTAAATTCAATACGAAACTTAACAGGTAGCCAGTGTAAGGAGGATAAAATTGGGGTGATATGATCATATTTTCTAGATCTGGTAAGAACTCTGGCAGCTGCATTTTGTACTAGCTGAAGTTTGTTAATAGAGGATGCTGGGCAGCCAGCAAACAAAGCATTACAGTAGTCCAACCTAGAAGTCATGAAAGCATGAACTAGCTTTTCTGCATCTGATATGGATAGCATACTTCGCAATTTAGCGATATTTCTCAGATGGAAGAAAGCAGTTTTTGTGACATGGGATATATGATTTTTGAAAGTTAAATTGCTGTCTAATATGACACCCAGATCTTTTATAGTAGAGCTAACGCTAACTTTGTATCCCTCTAATTGTAGGTCCAGTTGTGAGAACTGCTGTGTACAGGATTTAGGCCCAATAAGTAATAATTCAGTTTTTTCTGAGTTTAAGAGAAGAAAATTGTTGGTCATCCAGTCTTTGACATCTTTGATACACTCGGTTAGCTTAGACAGTTCAGACATCTCATCAGGTTTAGTTGAAATATATAATTGAGTATCATCTGCATAGCAGTGAAAGTTGATCCCGTGTTTTCTAATAATGTCCCCCAGGGGAAGCATGTATATTGTAAACAGCAAAGGGCCTAAAACTGATCCTTGAGGGACCCCGTACTTTACTGGCCTGACTTGTGAAAGCTGTCCATTAATATTCACAAACTGGTAACGATCGGCTAAGTATGACCTAAACCATTGAAGGGCCTGACCTTGGACACCTGTAGAATTTAAGCGGTCAATGAGAATATTGTGGTCGATGGTGTCAAATGCGGCGCTAAGATCGAGTAAAACTAAAAGTGAGACGCACCCTTGGTCAGCAGCTAAGAGTAAATCGTTGGTTATTTTTACTAATGCGGTTTCTGTACTATGATGAGGCCTAAAACCTGACTGAAACACTTCAAAAATGTTGTTTGTCTGCAGAAATGAGCATAATTGGGTAGAAACAACTTTTTCTAGTATTTTAGACATAAATGGAAGATTTGAGATAGGCCTATAATTAGCTAAGTTGCTCGGGTCCAGTTGTGGTTTCTTAATAATAGGTTTAATAACAGCTAGCTTGTAAGGATTTGGAACATGGCCTAAAGATAAAGAAGAGTTGATAGCATTAAGGAGAGGTTCTCCTATAATAGGTATCAGTTCTTTCAGTAATTTTGTTGGAATTGGATCTAACATACATGAAGCTGGTTTAGAACTATTTATAACTTATCTAGCTCTTCCTGTTCTATGATTTTGAAGCATTGTAGGTTATTTTGATTCAGTTGAATGTTTACTGGATCTGGAGTTTTAGGCGGTGCAGAAAGTTTAACATCTTCTATTTTCTGTCTAAAGCCTTCTATTTTATCACTGAAAAAATTCATGAAGTCATCACTACTGATTTGCGGTGGGACATTTTGTTCTAAAGATGATCGATTATTTGTTAGTTTAGCAATGGTGCTAAATAAAAATCTAGGATTGTTCTGATTATTTTCAATCAGTTTGCGGAGGTGCTCGGCCCTGGCAGATTTAAGAGCCCTCCTATAGTTGGACATACTGTCTTTGTACGCAATTCTAAAAACCTCTAAATTAGTTTTTTCCATTTACGTTCCAGAGCACGGGTTGCTGTTTTGAGAGCGCGAGTATGATTATTGTACCATGGTGTAGTTTTATTCTCTCTAGCCTTTTTTAATTTGATGGGTGCCACAGTATTTAGTGTGCTAGTAAAGATGGCATCCATACTGCTGGTTACTACGTCCAGGTCATTTGAGTTTGCGGGTGTATTTCGAAATAAAGAGAGATCAGGTAAGTTATTTATGAATTCATCCTTGGTGGACGGAACGATAGTTCTACCAGGGCGGCATATTGGTGCAGATCTGTTAATTTCAGGTAAACGCAGCTTATATAGTAAGAGGTAGTGGTCTGTAATATCATCACTTTGTGGTATAATGTCTACATCAAAGACCTCAATTCCATAAGACAATATTAGATCTAATGTATGCTTTTAGCGATGGGTTGGACCAACAGCATTTTGTTTTATCCCAAGTGAGTGTAATAGATCCATAAAGGCGAGCCCTAGTGTATCATTGGAGTCATCTACGTGGATGTTGAAGTCTCCTACAATTAGTATTTTATCAGTTTTAACTAGCAAATCAGAAATAAAATCAGAAAACTCTTTTAGAAAATTGACATAGGGTCCTGGGGGTCTATATATGGTGATTATAGCGAGAGATAACATAGATTTTGGGAGGGGACTCCTGTGGGAGGTGGACTGGGCAGGACTCCAGGGGATTGGGGGGGTCCTGCAAGAGATGGGAAAGGTAGGGGGCAGTGGAGGGTCTTGCTGGAAGCGTGATGAGTGAGGGGGTGGCCGGGGGTTGGGCTTGGCGTGACTCCGTGGGAGTCGAAGCTCTTGGGCCTCCGTGGGAGATGAGCTGTGAATGAGTATGAGAGAAAGTGATGGGGGAGCGGAGTATAGCTCGCGCTAAGAAAAGAATAAAGAGGGAGTAGTTAGAGCTGAATTTAATAATAGAAAAAGGCGGGGGGAGGGAGAAAAGTAGCGGAGGAACTCAACGCTGGAAGGAAGAAAAGTTAGCGGAGTAACTCGACGCTAGAAAAAAGAAAACAGCGGAGAAACTTGATGCTGGAAAATTAAAGAATAATAGGGCAAAATGCAGGGTTAGAAGAAAAAGGGGTTTAGCAGAGTAACTCGACGCTAGAAATTATAGAAAAGTAGCGGAGAAACTCAACGCTAGAAGGAGGGGGAGGAAGAGGAAATGGCAGAGTCGTGCTCGTGCCCTTGTACTCTGGGTGATGGATGTTGTCTGGTGAGAGACAGCAGGGCTTCCTTGAGGTGATGTCTGCTGAGTCGGATGTATGTTTTGAATGCATCTGAGGACCAGCGGCCGAGGGCCTGAATTTGATTTGTGAGAGCCCGTTATGGGCAGCTGTAGTGGCGGCTCCGATTCTGAAGGAGTGGCTAGAGAATGATTCAGGTGGAAAGCCAGATAGTCGTAATATTTCTTTCAGGTGTTTTTGAAACCAAAAAAAAACGGGTTACTGGACGATTAGCGTCGTCAGTAAAAAGGAGGAAGGATTGGAATCTTGAGATTTGCTCAGCTGTAAGAATGCCAGGAGGGTTTGGAATGGATGTGTGGGAGAGGGGAGGTCGAAAATGTAAATAAAATGGCCGTTGCGAATTTGATCTGTTTTACTCTGCTTAATGAGGAAAGAATGGATTCTTTATCCTGCAGATTCAGATCAGATATGGTGGGGTGAATGGAGGGGTTGAATTTGGATGTGGTAGTGAGTTCTGAGCATCTAAGGAAGCCATAAAAGGCTAGGGTGAACATGGCGTCTAGGGTGCGAGCTGTGAGGATAGACTGATAGCCTTTACGCAGTGTGTGTATACATTTGGAGAGAATGTAGAGTGTGATGGGGAGTCTAGAATCTGGGGGGGTGGGGTGTGATTTCTGAATGCCTTTGAGTAGTGTGGTTTGGGAGTTAGATATGGCATCTGAGGGGGATCCGTAAACTAGCTTATGGAAAAATTGGATCCCGCATAAGTAGCTTCTAATTGTGCTGGCTTGTATGTTCTTGGAATGGAGGTGAGATATGAATGAGGTGATTGAGAGGAGGGAAAAAACAGGAAAGAATGCTTTGTACGGTATGTGGAAGTGTTTAAAGGCTTTCCATGCTGTGAGGTATGAATCAAGGGTTCTGGGGGCTATAGCCTGTAATATGAGAGATATAGAATTTTGGCAGAGGTTATATAGTGGGTGGTTTATGGCAATATCATTTCTGAATAAGGAGGTACTGGTGTTGGATGTGGGTTCGCTTCTGGTGCCAAGAGATGAAATTTCTAGAGCGTCACTGCAGTTGCAGTGGTGCTAAGGGTGGGTGTAGTTCAGCGGAGCATCTCCGCTGCTGCAGGGGTGCATTGGGTCAGTATGAAGGCAATGTGCGCTCCCGCAGAAGCATTTACTGCTGTATGAGTACGGGGGAGTGTGACTATAGTGGTATTTGGAAATGAGAGTGAATATGAGCTTGTTTAGAGCATTGCTGCAGCAGCAATTAAACTCGAGGCAACCCCAAAATGGGTCGGAGCTAGAAATACATGTGGGTGGAGGTCAGCTGGAGAGGATCAGGTGGGCTTCCCTGAGGTGGTATTGCTCTCCTGTTGTGTAAGCATGCTAAGATGGTTAGTAAAGTGTGTGTAGGGGAGGGGATATCAAAATAAAATAGAATGTCCTTGGTGAAATTGATCTGTTTGTTTTGCTTAATAAAGAAAGATAGTGTTTCTTCATCCTGCAAAGTTAGATTAGATATGGTGAGGTGGATTGTGGGATTGAAATGTGATGTTAGTTCGGAACATCTCAAAAACTAAAAAGCTAGTGTGAATATGGTATCGAGGTGTGGGCTGGGTGAGTGGAAATATATCCTTTGTGAAGAGTGTGAATGTATTTGGAATGGATGTGGAGTGTAATAGGTTGGATGAGGGTCAGCCTCTGTAGCTGTCTGTCATGGTCTTCTGAAATGAGAAAAGAGAGAATCAGAAATGAAATCTTTAACAACATGGTACATGTACAACAGACATAAATTGTTTTAGCTGGTATCCATGCGAGGTGTCTTAATAAGGGCATGGGCAACTGTGGATTGAAGGCCTTTTTGTTAATGCATAGTATGATAGCTTGCATGGTCCGACAGCTTCGTTGTCGCAAAGTGCAAGGATGGTAGAGGTGGGCATTCGCTTCCCCGCAGGATGGCAGATGGATGGAGAGCTGAGGATATGGGGTGTGGCTTATCTGGTGGTCCTGGAAGTACCTCTTGAAGACTGAGTAGGTGAAGTTATTGTGCAATGGAGTTTTAAACCCCCTAGTGATATATAAATTTGTTTAAGATGTGGATGTATCTAACGCTGAGTCAATGGATGAAACATTATTCCATTGTCAGAAATGTCGTCCTCCTCCTATTGATAGCAGTCAAGCGGGAAGTTTGTTTCTTTGTCGATTCACATCCAACAGACTCGCCATTAAAAACTTAAATATGACACAGTGTATGAAGATATGAGTCACTGGCATATTACGATTGGACTTCTGTGCTCGATGCGTTTAATGTTTTTCAATAGCTGGGTAATAATCTTTTCAGAAGTTAAGTGGCTATTGGATGTGGCAGAGGTTTTTTTTTTTTTTTTTTATATATCAACTGCCAACATCAAGCCCTGAACTTAAAGTCACCACTTTGTGTGAATGTTAGTTATGGGCTTTACTTCAATCCATGAATAAATAACATTGGGTTTGGAGTCATAATGTGATTAAATCACAAGCATATCTAGCCCAGTTCATTCACAATTCAGAGTCTATTCTTAATCTGTCAAGAGAGAGGGCGGGACCATCTCGATTTTTAGAGCTCATTGGATGGTGATGCTTCACTTTTCAGCTATTGGCTCAAAGAAATGTAGTCTTTGACTAGAATCTCTATTGTTATGACTGGAGACGCTACTGAACGCACTTCCGCGAGTGGTTTGGAGGACAACAGTGCATTTAATGGATGTTTATAGACATATGAATATGCTGTGGACTAATGTTTTGCGGATTGGATTGCCTGGACCCTTGCAGTCGAATTACTTCATGCTATTAGGATGATATGGATCTGTGGACAGACGGAATGTTTGAGAGGTGAGTTATTTTGTATAAATTATTCTATTCGCGTTAGTCTCGTCTTTCAAAGATTTCTAAAATGTTTAGTCTTGTTGGAGAGTGGTAATTTTTTTTTTTTTTTTTTTTTTTTTTTTTTTTTTTTTAGCGAGGCTTCCCTTTGGAGCGTGTTATGTACGTTACCACTGGTGCACCACGAGAAGAGCCGTGAGGGTTCGGTTTCATTGCAATGGCTAGGATCGCCTGCGTCTTGAAAGTTTAGGCTGTGATGTTGTTGTTGAAGATGTTGTTGAAGTTGTAAGTTGTTGTTGAAGTTGGAGTTGAAGTTGGAGTTAAAGTTGGAGTTAAAGTTGGAGTTGGAGAAGCAGTAGCACTGATGCGGAGCGGGGCGGTCTTCAAACGAAGATGACTGGAGCAAAGAGCTCTGGTAATTTATAGTGTGTCCATGTTCATCTGATTGGCACAATATGTGGAGTTAATTGGTACCAGCTGTGTTCAATCATAAGCACGTGATCCTCTCGAAATTAGTTTGTAAACAAACCACACAAGTGGAGACAAATCAGACCCTAATAATTACAGAGGCATCTGTGTGAGCAGTAATCTGGGGAAGCTGTTCTGCAGCATCATCAACACCAGACTCATAGGCTTCCTTACAGAGCACAATGTCCTCAGCAAAAGTCAGATTGGGTTTCTGCCAAATTACAGAACATCAGACCATATCTTCACCCTTCAGACTCTGATTGACAAATATGTCAATCAAAACAAATGTATTCCAACATTCCAACATCAGTGCGCAATTAAAATAGGAAATAGCGAACAGAATTCTTCACTCCGGTTATTCACTTCAATATTTACATCAATCAATTGGCAATGCTCCTAGAGCAAGCAGATACGCCGGGTCTCACACTATACGACTCCAGTGTAAAGTTCCTGCTGTTTGCAGATGATCTGGTGCTGCTGTCGCCAACAGAAGAGGGTCTACAGCAGCAGCTGGATATCCTGCACAGCTTCTGTCAGACCTGGGCTGTGCTCCCCAAACGCCAGTTGGTTATAGGAGGATTACATTAATGTTACTAGCCCTTTTGCGAGCTAGAGCTAGTGCAGCGTGTCCCTGACTAGAGTAGTGTTTGGAGGTGGGCGGGGAAAGCAGCATGTTGCCTGTCACGTCCAGGGTCACGTCATTTGGGATGCCTTGCTGATCGTTGTTGCACTGAAAACATTATATTCTGTACACTTATTCTTTTTTATCTTTTTAGATATTTGTCTGAATCGTTTAGTTTGTAATGCGTACCGAACCGAAAGTCTCGTACCGAACGGTTCAATACGAATGCGCGAATAGTTACACCCTTAATATATATATATATATATATATATATATATATATATATATATATATATATATATATATATATATATATATATATATATTTTTTTTTTTTTTTTTTACTACTACTATTTACTGTGTTTTTTATTATAAGTGTATGTTCTTTTTTAATGTAAATTTTATAAATGCTTTGTCAATACATTTGTAACATTTGTCATGCCAATAAAGCAATTATTGAATTGACAGAGAGAGAGATAGAGAGAGAGAGAGACGCCGGGTCTCACACTATACGACTCCAGTGTAAAATTCCTGCTGTTTGCGGATGATCTGGTGTTGCTGTCTCCAACAGAAGAGGGTCTACAGCGGCAGCTGGATATCCTGCACAGCTTCTGTCAGACCTGGGCCCTGACCGTTAACCCAAAGAAAACCAAAACCCTAATATTCCAGAAAAAAACCCAGAAGTCAGGGAAAGAAACACAGTTTCACCCTTGGTATGACAAAAATTGAACCTGCCACAAGCTACACATACATACCTGTCAACCCTCCCGTTTTTCCCGGGATTCTCCCGTATTTTACAGTTCTATCCCGCTGTCATCCCGTAAAGGTATTTTCCCGTATTTCTCCCGAATTTTTTTATCTTTCTGTGAAGATCCGATCCTCCCTATATGCAACCCATACCGCCGAACCACCAGAGGCCGCCCTTGCTCTTAAATCTGAATCTGTTCTGTGCTTTCACTTTATTTAGGCATGGAAACACTTTGAAATAAACTTAAAAACGGCGCGATTCATTTCCTTTTCATTACAGGCGCCATTGCCCCTATGCAATCCTCAAAACAGTCAGTTCATATAAAGATGCATGACTGTCAGCTGATGCGCTCCATATAGTGATAATAGACGCTGTTTCCCAATCGGATTCTGTACGTACGCGATTTGATGCTGAGCTCAAGTGGACACTGGGTTTTGGGTGCGTGTTTGAACTGACATATATACATCATCATCATCATAATAATAATGATGATGATAATAATAATAATAATAGCGGTTCATTCTGCTGTGGCGACCCCAGATTAATAAAGGGACTAAGCCGAAAAGAAAATGAATGAATTAATTAATTAATTAATAATAATAACAACATCTAGACATGTCGATCTTGTTGGGTTTTCTTTTAAACACAACAAATTTTGTCTTAAATGAGCATGAACAGTTAGGAAAACAATCAAATGCTTTCATTATAGATCTGTGCAGTTTAAAAGTGACAGCTCTGTCATTTAATGTAATCAAACCAAAAAAGTCTAAATGAGAGCTTCATCCGCTGCTCTTTAATCAGAATGTTTAAATTATACAGTGAAGAAAAGACGAGATTTGATAACTTGATTCTATTTCTTTATAATAGCTAATAGTTTTAATGAGCTAAACTGTTTGCTAATTTATTTGCAGTTTTATCTAATGTATACTAATTATTATATCCTTTGTAAATAATAATAAAAATGTATTACTGATCGTTTTAGCAGTTTATGTACAATGAAACAGCTCCAGATGAACAGATTTAGTTTTTTTTTTTTTTTGGGGGGGGTGGGGGGGGGGGGGGGGGGGATGAGTATCCCTTATTTTCACATCCCAATGTTGACAGGTATGCACATACCTTGGGTTGAAAATAAGTGCTAATGGAAAACTAAATTTGGCTGTGAATGAACTAAAAGAGAAAGTGAGAAGGGCCTTTTACGCCATTAAAAAATCAACACAAATAGAAATTCCAGTTCGAATCTGGCTCAAAATTTTCCAGTCAGTGATTGAACCTATAATGTTATACGGGAGTGAAGTGTGGGGTCCTCTCCTCAGTCATGAGTTTGATAAGTGGGATAAGAATCCAATTGAAAGCCTCCATGCAGAGTTCTGTACACAGCAAAAATTCCAGTGTTAAATATACAGTGTGATTTTTTTGGTGTTGTTCAGTGTTAAAACCCGGAGTACATTTCAATCCATGAGTGTGAAAGAGCGTATATTTAGGAGGGTTTTTTTTTCAGTGGTAAACTTTTAACCCAATAGGCAGTGTATTTCCCACTAGTGAAGGGAATTTTAACGGTCAAAGTCCACACAATCTACAGTAAAAACCTGTTAAATGATTAACGGCTCATTTCTGTACAAAATATGGAAAATAGCTGTAACAGACCTAACCTTTGTTTTCAAGAAACTAAGCAGAGTGTCTGAAATCTCACCACACACCCTCATTCACTAGTCCCTAAATTAGTCAATTAGTTTAGTCCACTAGACAGAGTGAATGACCACAAATGACTGAATTCAGACACTGATGAACAGCTGCTGTAACAAGCACAATCACTGAAGGAAAGAACAAGAAATAAAACTATAAAGACACCCTTTCCAAACCAACTGAATTAAAACAGAGGATTAAACAACTCCATTAAATAACAGCATTAGCAGCTTCACTGATTACAGTTTGACTTCATTTCTCTCATATCTGCAAGAATATTTGATAATTAACAGAGGTTTATATTTTTATTGAAAATATTTCATTTGACCTCACCATCATGGAGATCAGAGGCTGCTTTAGTTGAGCTCTTGAACCTTTACTCAACTATCTTAATGTTTCTCTGGCTGTTATAACTGTTTCTGAAACTCATCAGTTCTAGCAAGAAAGGCAACAAGAAACTATACTGAGTGTACTTGATCATTAGGGACCGAGCACCGAAACGGTGCGTAGGCCCTATTGGAATTGCTCCGTTTATTATTAGGGACCGAGCACCGAAACGGTGCGTAGGCCCTATTGGAATTGCTCCGTTTCTTATTATTAGGGACCGAGCACCGGAACGGTGCGTAGGCCCTATTGGAATTGCTCCGTTTATTAGGGACCGAGCACCGGAACGGTGCGTAGGCCCTATTGGAATTGCTCCGTTTCTTATTAGGGACCGAGCACCGGAACGGTGCGTAGGCCCTATTGGAATTGCTCTGTTTTTTATTAGGGACCGAGCACCGAAACGGTGCGTAGGCCCTATTGGAATTGCTCCGTTTATTATTATTCTTCTTCCGCGGAATGAATCGCGATTTTGAGGGGCTAAACATGCCCGAAAACTCACGAAACTTTGCACACGCCTCAGAAGTGGCGAAAATTTACGTTTATTATAGGTTTCAGAAGTGGGCGTGGCAAAATGACTCGACAGCGCCACCTATAAACATGAAACGGACGAGCCCCCGAGCTACGAATCACGCACACGCACGAAAACTGGCACACACCTCAAACATGCCAAACCATACAAAAAAGTCTCTTGGAGCAATATCTCAAACCCAGCAGGAAGTCGGATATTTTTAACTTCCTGCGGCGAAAAGTGGCGTTTTTGCCTTTTCCAGGCGTTGTATTTGAACGAACTCCTCCTAGGGATTTTATCCGATCAACACCAAAATTGGGTTTTGTCATCTAAAGGCCTTGGCGATGTTAAATTGCGAAGCTTTAGAGTTTTCGGCGATGGGCGTGTCCGTGGCGGCCTCGCAAACTTTGACGATTCGCCATGAAACAGGAAGTTGTTATAACTCAGGCACGCATTATCAGATCTGCCCCAAAATTAACACGTATGATAACCGTCCTGACCTGAACACGTGTACATGCCAATATCCAGTTACAGTTATAGCGCCACCAGCTGGCAACAGGAAGTGATGTGTTTTACAGCATAACAAACTCCTCCCTCAAATTTTATCGTATCAGCACCAAATTTTGGTGGTGTTATCTGAAAGCTCTAGCGATGATATATTGTGAAGTTCTAGAGTTTTCATCGATGGGCGTGTCCGTGGCGGACAGACAAACATCAACGCTTCGCCATGGAACAGGAAGTACTTATAACTCATTCACACAATGTCCGATCTGCCTGAAACTTTACATGGTTGATAAAAGACCTCTCCTGAAGACATCTACATGCCAATATCCTGTTACAGTTATAGCGCCACCTGCTGGCAACAGGAAATCACTTATAACTCAGCCAAACAATGTCCGATCTGCCTGAAACTTCACATGTTTGATAAGAGTCCTCTCCTAAAGACATCTACATGCCAATATTGAGTCACAGTTATAGCGCCACCTGCTGTCAGAAGGTAGTTTGGCTAATAACTGAGCCAAACAATGTCCAATCTGCCTGAAACTTCACATGGTTGATAAAATGCCTCTCCTGAAGACATCTACATGCCAATGATGAGTCACAGTTATAGCGCCACCTGCTGACAGGAGGAAATTTGGCATAAATTGTGATTTTTTTTCAGGTTTTTTTTATACATCCGCTTAAATTAATTTTGTTCGCTGTTCTCTGTCATCCTGAGGCCACCGGGCGGCGGTGAGCCGGGGTGCGAGGTCCCTATCATCGCTGCTTGTTATTCTTTTTATTATTATTCCGCCCCTAATCGGGGCACTTTTGAGGGTCTAAACATGCCCGAAAACTCATGAAACTTTGCACACACATCAAAGGCGGTGTAAATGACCGGTTGATATGGGCTTCGGTAGTGGGCGTGGCAAAATGACTTGACAGCGCCACCTATAAACTTGAAACGGACGAGCCCCCGAACTACGAATCACGCACACACACGAAAATTGGCACACACCTCAAACATGCCAAACCATACCAAAAAGTCTCTTGGAGCAATATCTCAAACCCAACAGGAAGTCGGATATTTTTGACTTCCTGCGGCGAAAAAGTGGCGTTTTTGCCATTTTCAGGCGTTGTATTTGAACGAACTCCTCCTAGGGATTTCATCCGATCAACACCAAAATTGGGTTTTATCATCTAAAGGCCTTGGCGATGTTAAATTGCGAAGCTTTAGAGTTTTCGGTGATGGGCGTGTCCGTGGTGGCCTCGCAAACTTTGACGATTCGCCATGAAACAGGAAGTTGTTATAACTCAGGCATGCATTATCCGATCTGCCTCAAAATTAACATGTATGATAACCGTCCTGACCTGAACACGTTTACATGCCAATATCCAGTTACAGTTATAGCGCCACCTGCTGGCAACAGGAAGTGATGTGTTTTACAGCATAACAAACTCCTCGCACAAATTTCATCGTATCAGCACCAAATTTAGGTGGTGTTATCTGAAAGCTCTAGCGATGATATATTGTGAAGATCTAGAGTTTTCGCCAAGGGGCGTGTCCGTGGTGGACTGACAAACATCAACGCTTCGCCATGGAACAGGAAGTACTTATATCTCATTCACACAATGTCCGATCAGCCTGAAACTTCACATGTTTGATAAGAGTCCTCTCCTGAAGACATCTACATGCCAAAATCCAGTTACAGTTATAGCGCCACCTGCTGGCAACAGGAAATCACTTATAACTCAGCCAAACAATGTCCGATCTGCCTGAAAATTCACATGTTTGATAAGAGTGCTCTCCTGAAGACATCTACATGCCAATATTGAGTCCCAGTCATAGCGCCACCTGCTGGCAGAAGGTAGTTTGGCTTATAACTCAACCACACAAAGTCCGTTCTGCCTGAAACTTCACATGTTCGATACGGGTCCTCTCCTGAAGACATCTACATGCCAATATTGAGTCACAGACATAGCGCCACCTGCTGGCAACAATAAATTACTTATAACTCGGCCAAACAGTGTCCGATCTGCCTGAAAATTCACAAGTTTGATAAGAGTCCTGTCCTGAAGACATCTGCATGCCAATATTGAGTCACAGTTATAGCACCACCTGCTGACAGAAGGTTGTTTGGCTTATAACTCTACCACACAATGTCCGATAAGCCCGAAACTTCACATGGTTGATAAAACACCTCTCCTGAACACATCCACATGCCAATATCCAGCTACAGTTATAGCGCCACCTGCTGGCAACAGGAAATCTCTTATAACTCAGCCAAACAATGTCCGATCTGCCTGAAAATTCACAAGTTTGATAAGAGTACTCTCCTGAAGACATCTACATGCCAATATTGAGTCCCAGTCATAGCGCCACCTGCTGGCAGAAGGTAGTTTGGCTTATAACTCAACCACACAAAGTCCGTTTTGCCTGAAACTTCACATGGTTGATAAAAGTCCTCTTCGGAAGACATCTACATGCCAATGTTGAGTCACAGTTATAGCGCCACCTGCTGGCGGAAGATATTTTGGCTTATAAATCAACCACACAATGTCTGATCTGCCTGAAACTTCACATGGTTGATAACGTTCCTCTCCTGACGACATCTACATGCCAATGTTGAGTCACAGTCTTAGCGCCACCTGCTGACAGAAGGAAATTTGCTATAAATCTGTGATTTATCTCAGGTTTTTCTATATATCGGCTTAAAATAATATTGTTCGCTGTTCTCTGTCATCCTGAGGCCACCGGGCGGCGGTGAGCCGGGGTGCGAGGTCCCTATCATCGCTGCTTGCAGCTTTAATTAGGGACCGAGCACCGAAACGGTGCGTAGGCCCTATTGGAATTGCTCCGTTTATTATTATTCTTCTTCTTCTTCTTCTTCTTCTTCTTCTTCCGCGGATTGAATCGCGGTTTTGAGGGGCTAAACATGCCCGAAAACTCACGAAACTTTGCACACGCCTCAGAAGTGGCGAAAATTTACGTTTATTATAGGTTTCAGAAGTGGGTGTGGCAAAATGACTCGACAGCGCCACCTATGCGCTTGTGACGGACTAGCCCCCGAGGTACGAATAACGCACACGCACGAAAATTGGCGCACACCTCAAACATGCCAAACCCTACAAAAAAGTCTCTTGGAGCGAAGCCTCAAACCCAACAGGAAGTCGGATATTTTTGACTTCCTGCGGCGAAAAAGTGGCGTTTTTGCCATTTCCAGGCGTTGTATTTGAACGAACTCCTCCTAGGGATTTTATCCGATCAACACCAAAATTGGGTTTTGTCATCTAAAGGCCTTGGCGATGTTAAATTGCGAAGCTTTAGAGTTTTCGGCGATGGGCGTGTCCGTGGCGGCCTCGCAAACTTTGACGATTCGCCATGAAACAGGAAGTTGCTATAACTCAGGCATGCATTATCCGATCTGCCTCAAAATTCACACGTATGATAACCGTCCTGACCTGAACACGTTTACATGCTAATATCCAGTTACAGTTATAGCGCCACCTGGTGGCAACAGGAAGTGATGTGTTTTACAGCATAACAAACTCCTCGCACAAATTTTATCGTATCAGCACCAAATTTGGGTGGTGTTATCTGAAAGCTCTAGCGATGATATATTGTGAAGATCTAGAGTTTTCACCGATGGGCGTGTCCGTGGCAAACTGACAAACATCAACGCTTCGCCATGGAACAGGAAGTACTCATATCTCAATCACACAATGTCCGATCTGCTTGAAACTTCACATGGTTGATAAAAGTCCTCTTCTGAAGACATCTACATGCCAATATCCAGTTACAGTTATAGCGCCACCTGCTGGTAACAGGAAATCACTTATAACTCAGCCAAACAATGTCCGATCTGCCTGAAAATTCACATGTTCGATAAGGGTCCTCTCCTGCACACATCTACATGTCAATATTGAGTAACAGTCATAGCGCCACCTGCTGGCAGAAGGTAGTTTGGCTTATAACTAAATCACACAATGTCCGATCTGCCTAAAACTTTACATGGTTGATAAAAGTCCTCTCCTGAAGACATCTACATGCCAATACTGAGTCACAGACATAGCGCCACCTGCTGGCAACAGGAAATCACTTATAACTCAGCCAAACAGTGTCCGATCTGCCTGAAAATTCACAAGTTTGATAAGAGTCCTCTCCTGAAGACATCTGCATGCCAAAATTGAGTCACAGTTATAGCGCCACCTGCTGACAGAAGGTTGTTTGGCTTATAACTCTACCACACAATGTCCAATCTGCCTGAAACTTTACATGGTTGATAAAAGTCCTCTCCTGAAGACATCTACATGCCAATATCCAGTTACAGTTATAGCGCCACCTGCTGGCAACAGGAAATCACTTATAACTCAGCCAAACAGTGTCCGATCTGCCTGAAAATTTACAAGTTTGATAAGAGTCCTCTCCTGAAGACATCTGCATGCCAATATTGAGTCACAGTCATAGCGCCACCTGCTGACAGAAGGTAGTTTGGCTTATAACTCTACCACACAATGTCCAATCTGCCTGAAACTTTACATGGTTGATAAGAGTCCTCTCCTGAAGACATATATATGCCAATATCCAGTTACAGTTATAGCGCCACCTGCTGGCAACAGGAAATCACTTATAACTCAATCACACAAAGTCCGATCTGCTTGAAACTTCACATGGTTGATAAAGTTCCTCTCCTGAAGACATCTACATGCCAATATTGAGTCACAGTCATAGCGCCACCTGCTGACAGGAGGAAATTTGGCATAAATCTGTGATTTTTCTCAGTTTTTCTATATATCGGCTTAAAGTAATATTGTTCGCCGTTCTCTGTCATCTTGAGGCCACCGGGCGGCGGTGAGCCGGGGTGCGAGGTCCCTATCATCGCTGCTTGCAGCTTTAATTAGGGACCGAGCACCGAAACGGTGCGTAGGCCCTATTGGAATTGCTCCGTTTATTATTATTATTATTCTTCTTCTTCTCCGGAATGAATCGGCTTTTAGGGGGTCTAAACATGCCCGAAAACTCACGAAACTTTGCACACGCCTCAGAAGTGGTGAAAATTTACGTTTATTATAGGTTTCGGAAGTGGGCGTGGCAAAATGACTCAACAGCGCCACCTATAAATTAGAACGGACGAGCCCCCGAGCTACGAATCACGCACGCATACGAAAATTGGCACACAACTCAAACATGCCAAAACCTACCAAAAAGTCTCTTGGAGCAATATCTCAAACCCAACAGGAAGTCGGATATTTTTGACTTCCTGCGGTGAAAAAGTGGCGTTTTTGCCATTTCCAGGCGTTGTATTTGAACGAACTCCTCCTAGGGATTTTATCCGATCAACACCAAAATTGGGATTTGTCATCTAAAGGCCTTGGCGATGTTAAATTGCGAAGCTTTAGAGTTTTCGTCGATGGGCGTGTCCGTGGCGCCCTCGCAAACTTTGACGATTCGCCACGAAACAGGAAGTTGCTATAACTCGGGCATGCATTATCCGAT
>CAIGQS010000053.1:2500-77214 GCA_903798195.1 Danio kyathit
TGTGGTGTATGTGCCTGTGTGAGAGTGAGAGAGTGCTTTTGTGTGTGCGTGTATGTGTGGTGTGTGTTTGTGTGTATGTCTATGTGTGTGTGTCTGTGCGCGCGCGTGTGCGTGTGTGTGTGTGGTGTGCTGGTGTGTGTATGTGTATCTGTGTGTGCGTGTATGTGTGTAATGTGGCGAGTATACCAAAGACACGTCGCCATGGTCCCAAATTCACCACAGCTGCTTCTCATCACGAGAGATCCAACCCACCTGGAGATCATCAAGAGGCAGAGATATAAGCCACCCAAGGACACCGACGAGTGAGCTTCATTTCAACCAATGACTCCACGCTAATCTCTGTCTCTCTTTTTCCTCCAGCGGACTCAAGCAGCTGATGGTTGAACCACTACACTTTCCTGCACGGCCTCACTCCTTCTCCACGGATCACCTGCACGCTTCCCGGCCAGAAGAGCCCTTCTGCACCGTATCATCCTTTTCACCCTGCACGTTGTAAATAAATCACCCTCCGGGGAAAAGTCTGACACAAACCCTCTGACCAAGTGTTTTATTTCCCTCTAACTCGGCCACAACTGGTGGAGAATGCGGGCAGTTTAGAGTGGAATAAAATAAATAAACAGACTCACCCTGTGCAAGAGGAAATACGGTTCTACTCATCCATTTTTCCTGTTTACAGACTCGGCATCCGCTCTCTCTCCACTCCCGCCTTCTTCGTGCGCTACTACTGCGAGACACCATGTCTATGGAGGAGGGTCATACGCCACCTAGCGGAAATTACCCACCAGGCAGCAGAAGATCTCCGAGCAGCTCTCCGCTCGACAGGAGAGGTTGGAACATCAGCTCCTCCAGGCGGCCGGAAGGGTACCTCTTCCCGAGATGAGATAATGCCCACCAGCACTTAACTAAACTCAGCGACCTGGACGATATTGATGCCTACCTCCACACCTTTGAGGTAATAGCTGAGAGAGAAAAATGGGCAAAAGAACAAAGGGCGAGCATATTAGCCCCGTTCTTATCCGGAGAAGCTCAACGAGCATATTATTCCCTGGAAGCCCCGAAGAATGAAGACTATTTAGCGTTAAAAAAAGAGATATTAGCCAGAGTGGGGCTTTCCGCTATCAGCGCTGCCCAGCAGTTTTCTAGTTGGACATATGATGAGAAAACTCCGGTTCGAGCCCAAGCTGCCCAGCTTTCACGCCTTGGCCGACTCTGGCTATTAGGGGGGGACCCCTCTGGCGTCCAGGTCGCTGAGAAGGTGGTGATTGAAAAATTATTACGAGCCTTACCTCAACGTTTACGCACGCTTACCAGTATGCGAAATCCCGGATCTTTGGCCGCCCTGGTGGAAGCGGTTGAGTTGGCCGAAGCGCATGTGGCTCGCGATGCGGGAGAGAGAGCGGCTCTGCCACCCCGGAGGGTGCACCCACCATGGCGACCAGTGGAGGGTACATCCAGACCAGTCAGCAGACCAGCGGTTCCCAGCCCGATGGATGAGCCGATGCCCACAGAGCCCCCCACCCACTCGACCCCGGCCTGGCTCGCAGGATGCGCTGTGCATCGAATCATCCCCCCCGAAGCTCCCTCCCGAAAAGTTTCACTCGATGGGAAAGCGATGACAGCCACATTAGACACGGGCAGTGCCATAACCCTGGTGCATCCTAGTATAATTAAATGCAAAAGAGAAAGTAAAGCCCGAATTCCGATTACCTGCTTGCACGGAGATACCCGCTATGTTCCAGCTCAGAGGGTAAACAATCACAGCTAAAGTTGGCAGTTGGCCCATCGAGGTGGGGGGTGGTTCCAGACCTCCCAGTACCTCTTCTCCTAGGTCGGGACTGGCCGGGGTTTGACGAGCTCTTGGTGCATCGCAACACCATAACGCAGCGTCCTAGAAGACAGCCAAAACCTCGGGCTCGACGGGACCGCCAGCCAGCTTTGCTGGCCACCGAAAGCGACAGAGGGGGTGAGTCTACAATGTCGCCTAACCTATATTTCGATCTTTTTCAACAGATTACTACAGGAGGCGACTTTGGGAGGTCCCTGCGAGAAGACCGAACATTAAAGCATTGCTGGCCCCAAGTAAGAGCTGTAGATGGAAGGATCGATTCCCCACTCCTCACCCCCTCCCACACTTCATAATTATGAGCGGTCTGCTGTACTGTGTCGCAGAGAGGCGGGGGGAAAATAAAACTCTGTTGGTGGTCCCGAGATGCAAGAGGGAGACCATACTAGAGCTGGCACATACTCACCCCATGGCAGGTCATCTAGGAGCAGGCAATACCACAAAGAGAATCCGAGACCGTTTTCACTGGCCAGGGCTGGAAGGAGACGTAAAAAGGTACTGCCATGCCTGTAACACCGGCCAGAAAACGTCTCCCCACCGACCCCCCCCCCAGCCCTCTAATACCGTTACCCATCATTGATGTACCCTTCACCCGCATTGGTATGGACCTGATAGGGCCTTTGCCGAAGTCGGCCCGGGGGCATGAACACATCCTTGTAATCCTGGATTATGCCACCCGTTACCCCGAAGCGATCCCACTGAAGAAAGCCACATCAGCCGCAATCGCCAAAGAGCTGTTCTTGCTGTGCAGCAGAGTGGGAATCCCGGCGGAAATACTGACCGATCATGGCACCCCCTTCATGTCCCGGCTGATGGCCGACCTCTGCCGCCTCCTAAAGGTAAAACAACTGAAAACATCCGTGTATCATCCTCAAACCGATGGCCTCGTTGAACGCTTCAACCAGACCTTAAAGCGGATGCTCCGACGAGTGGTGGCAGAGGATGGGCGCGACTGGTACATCATGATCCCGTACGTGTTGTTTGGCATCAGAGAGGTACCCCAAGCATCCACAGGTTTCACTCCGTTCGAGCTGTTGTTCGGCCGCCAACCCCGCGGTTTACTTGATGTAGCCCGACAAGCTTGGGAACAGGAACCAGCACCCCATCGCTCGGTGATCGAACACGTACGGGACATGAGGGAACGGATAGACAGAGTCATGCCCATCGTCCGAGACCATCTCCTTGAAGCCCAGCGCGCCCAACAACGATTGTATAACCGGCCCGCCCAACCAAGAGAGTTTAATCCGGGCGACAAAGTAATGATCCTGATACCCACCACCACATCAAAGTTCCTGGCATCATGGAAAGGTCCATACACGGTGGTTGAGAGGGTCGGGCCGGTAAATTATTGGGTACGTCAGCCGGGACGCAGAAGGGAAGAACAGCTATACCACATCAACCTCATGAAGCGGTGGGTAGCAACACAGGGCCCCCTGGTGGCCTTCGTAGAAAATACACCAGTGGTACACATAGGAGAACAGCTTTCAGCAGCCCAGAAGGGGGAGCTCCAAGCCCTGGTTGGTCAGTTCAAGGATGTGTTCTGTGAAAAACCGGGCCGAACGTCAATCATCTATCATGACATTGTGACTCCACCTGGCACCATCATTTGGCAAAGGCCTTATCGGGTGCCAGAAGCTCGCCGGCTGGCTATAAGCGAAGAGATCAAAAAGATGCTGAAGTTAGGGGTAATCGAACCGTCACGTAGCCCGTGGTCCAGCCCGGTGGTGATGGTTCCGAAACCAGATGGCACCCTCCGCTTCTGCAATGATTTCAGAAAGCTGAATGAAGTCTCCAAGTTCGACGGGTATCCCATGCCTCGGGTGGATGAGCTGCTGGACAGGCTGGGTGGAGCCCGATATATCTCAACCTTGGACCTCACAAAGGGCTACTGGCAACTTCCCCTCAGGCCAGAGGCAAAGGAGAAAACCGCCTTCTCCACACCCGGAGGGCACTGGCAATACCGGGTTCTCCCCTTCGGGCTCCATGGGGCCCCAGCTACCTTCCAAAGGATGATGGACATCTTGCTACGGCCCCACCAGCCATACGCAGCAGCTTACCTCGACGATCTGGTGATCCACTCAGAGTCGTGGGAAGAACATCTGTCCCGTCTGCGGAGGGTGCTAATGGATCTACGACGGGCTGGACTCACAGCTAACCCCGGAAAATGCCATCTAGGCCTCGAGGAAGCAAAATACCTGGGTTTCCATATAGGAAGAGGGCTAATTCAACCCCAACAGAACAAAGTCGAAGCCCTTAAAAATTCCCCACAACCTAAAACGAAAACTCAGGTACGTGCCTTTCTGGGGTTAGCGGGCTACTATAGATGTTTTATCCCTAACTTCTCATCCATAGCCAGCCCATTGACAGACCTGACCAAGAAGGGGCAGCCCGAAAGGATAAACTGGTGCCCGAGGGCAGAAAAGGCGTTTCAGACACTGAAAGCAGCGCTGACATCCTCCCCGGTACTACATGCACCAGACTTCAGCTGCCCCTTCATCCTCCAGACGGATGCATCCGACTCGGGCCTGGGGGCGGTCCTCTCCCAGGTCCAAAATAATGAAGAACACCCAATAGTGTACGTGAGTCGGAAACTAACCCCTGCGGAAACCAAGTACGCAACGGTGGAAAAGGAGGCCCTGGCAATCAAGTGGGCAATTCTGGAGCTGAAATATTACCTGTTGGGAAGACGGTTCACCCTCGTGACAGATCACGCTCCCCTTCAATGGATGGCCACGGCAAAGAACAATAATGCACGAGTTACCAGGTGGTTCCTTTCGCTCCAGGATTACCACTTCAATGTGCAACACCGAGCCGGGGCCTCCCACGGAAATGCTGACGGACTGTCACACCTGTGGTCAGGATGGTCAGGTCTGTCAAAACATTCACCCCCCTCTCCACTAACGCTTTCATGTTTCCATAGACGTTCCAGGACCAGGACGACGCTAAGGGGGGGGATGTGGCGAGTATACCAAAGCCACGTCGCCATCGTCCCAAATTCACCACAGCTGCTTCTCATCACGAGAGATCCAACCCACCTGGAGATCATCAAGAGGCAGAGATATAAGCCACCCAAGGACACCGACGAGTGAGCTTCATTTCAACCAATGACTCCACGCTAATCTCTGTCTCTCTCTTTCCTCCAGCGGACTCAAGCAGCTGATGGTTGAACCACTACACTTTCCCTGCACGGCCTCACTCCTTCTCCCCGGATCACCTGCACGCTCATCCCGGCCAGAAGAGCCCTTCTGCACCGTATCATCCTTTCACCCTGCACATTGTAAATAAATCACCCTCCGGGAGAAAGTCTGACACAAACCCTCTGACCAAGTGTTTTATTCCCTCTAACTCGCCACAGTATGTATAGTGTGTGTGGGTGTGTGTGTGTGTATTGTATGTGTGTGTGTGTGTGTGTGTGTGTGTGTAGTCCTACATTTGTGCAGTCCTGCTGTAATCCTCGTGTCTCCTCCATGATCCAGACTGTAAACACACACAGATGGAGAGAATGAGCTGTTTGAGTTTCATCTTCAGATAATAAGCTAAAGCTAGCACTGAGCTGCTCAGCTACACGCTCCAAACTCTTCAGCTAAAACACACAACACTTGTTTGGTTCCAGCCGGTATGCACAATGATCTAACACAGTGCGTTCTTTTAACTGTGATGTTGTGGAAGCGAGCGCAGATACTGCTCATGTTGATGGAGACCCCCTGCTGCAAACATTCATTTATTACAATGATGACACTTAGCTTCGCCATCGCTCTTCACCACATGCAGCCTTTGAGCACATGTTGCAGTCCATCTCTAAACTATGTTCAGATTATTAAAGCTGCTCGCCAGCGCCCAAGTTCCTGACAGATTACCAAGTGAACAAATACACATGTGTGCACAGAGAAGAGGAATCCAGATGTTCATTTTAGAACAAGAGTCTGAACATTAATCTAAGTGTCTGATTTCCAGAATCTGAATCCATGTTCAATCCCAACCCTATTCCTGACCTGATATTGGAGGATTCTTCAGCAGAAATGGAGGAAGAAGTTTCTCTGCTCAGCTCAAATACAGCTGAAACTGTACAGTGTGTCCCGCTTAATGTCACAACTGAGCCAATACACTCCAACATTTACAGATCAGATTCATTTCAGACTCCATTATTTGCTCTTCATAGACATGACTGGAATACTCTACAAGCTGTATCTTCTGTCTGTCCTCACCCCATAACCCTCACAGAAAACTGAAGATCAGAAAAGAGCTTTTTACTGTCTTTTTAAAGCCATTCAGTGTAAAAGCACAAGGGCAGTGCTGCTCCACATACTTGAGTTTGTCCAGTGTGTAGTTTGGATCCTCCAGTTTTTCAGAGAGCAGCTTGACTCCTGAATCTCCTGGATGAGTTGTAGCTCAGATCCAGCTCTCTCAGGGTGTGAGGGGTTTGAAGTCAGAGCTGAACGACAGAAAACCACAGCCTTCCTCTGTCACCATACAGCCAGACAATCTACAAACACAGCAATAGTACACATCACACAGTTGGACAATCACACATCTCTTTGTGTTGTGAAGATGCTGACTGCTGTTTCTGCTCATGTGAACAGCAGTGATGAAAACACACATCCTGATGACCTCATCCTTATTGATCAAGCCCTGAGATCAGCAAACACACTCACACACTCAACAAGGACTCCAAATCATCTGTAGAACTGTACAGAGCCAAGACATTGTTTATAACACATCACATTCATAATACATCACATGCTGTGAGGAATAAGACACACTTGACCTCAGAAGATCATCTTAAAGTCATGGTAGAAAACACAACAGGAAATGAGCTGATTTCAGGATTTAGATTTGATTCTGTTGTGGACTAAAACAAAATGAGCTCAAACAAACACAAGCCCACTCTCTTAATGTATTTGTCTCCTGCCTGACAGTCACATTCACACTGATGGACCATTAGGGGACTTTTATTCTGTCAGGTGAGAATCACATCAATGTTCATGTCACGATCACCGGCGATCTAACAACCAGAGATTGCTGGTAAACCCTCACATTCACATGAACTACAAATCCGCCATGTTATGGACTACATATTCAGTCATGCAACACACACACACACACCTGCTCCAAGTCACCAGTGATTGCAAACACTCACACAGCTGACTTGGACTGATGACTTGGACTATAAGAACAGCACAAACACACACAGTGACTACGTTTACATGGACACCAATAATTCGATTTTAATGCGATTAAGACAATACTCTGATTAAGAGTCTACCATGTAAACAGCGATTTTTGATTAATTTAATCAGATTAAGGTCATAATCGAACTAAAGAGAAATCGAATTAAGACATGTGGAGTATGCCGATTTTAGTCGCATTATTAAAGTGCAGTACATACATGTAAACACCTTAATCGAACTATTACCCTCATGTAGGACTTTAAGCCGCTTTTTGCAACAGGGTAGTCCAAACACACACACACACGCACGGCTGATTGACACTTTGCACCTACCGAGTCAGTGCAGACCACAGACACCTGCATCGTGAAATGCGGAGTTTTTTTTTTTTTTCATTCAGCATGCAGTATGAACTTCCATTAAAACAACACTTCCAGCAGTTCATAGTTGCATCCAATATCGTCGTTTGTCATGGTGGGCTTTGCATGACATGTTTCGCGAATGAAAGTGAAAGTGCCAAACTGCAGTTAAAGTCGACAAATTAAAAATGAAACACCCGAAATTACATGAAACTCCGGAGGAAATGCGGATAGCGCGGTGACGCAATGACGTTAATCGAATTATGTGCTGTAACATGTAAAACGCGATCACGAAAGTTACACTCAAAAAGCAACTCATGTAAACACCTTAGTCTTATTATTCTCTTAATTAGATTAAAGCAAATTATTCGATTACTGATGTCCATGTAAACATAGTCACTGTTGCTGAGTCTTGTTATCTGTTTTGTGACATTACAACGGTGGTTCCCTTGCCTTGTGTTGCCGTGTACTGATCTTTGCTTTGCCTTGTTTGTTTGTTAACTCATGCCTGCTGCCTGCCTTGTGACCATCTGCCTGTTACTTTGACTCTGATTCTGGGTTGCCCTCCCTGGTGAAAAAAAAGTATACTAAATTGTATTGCAAATATATTTTTAATTCCAATTGTACATTGAAAGTATACTAAGCAAAAATGTTACTTAATTTAAATATATTAATAGTGTATTATTGCCATATTTTTATAGATATAACTTTTAACACACTTAAAAATAATTGTAATTAAGTATATTTCTAAAAAGATATTTTTAAAAATGCACTTTAATTAAATGCGAATGTGGCGAAGTGGTAAGTTGGGAGAAAATTAATACTAAATTGAAGCTGACTACGCCACCCTGAACACAGGGAATGTAACACAGGTTCTTGTGTAGGAACAGGCATGAGACGTGAATACCAAAAATACAAAACTTTATTTTCCCTTAATTATCAAATATAAAAATCTCTTTAAAATTTGGTCACCAGCAGTAGTTGCACAATCACATCAGAACAGACAAGGACAATGGGAGTTAGAGGCTTACCAATGGCAGGTAAACTAGTTACGTAGCACCAACTCCATAAAAATACAAATGAGCTTACCGCAAGTGCACCACACACACGCACACAAGCATACGTGAGCACACAACACACACACTGCACTCAGTGTCGTTATCCACCACCGCACGAGGGACAACTAGTGGCCTGCCTGGAAGCCTCGACTCCTATAATACAATAGAAACAAAATTAACAATGGTCCACATACAATCACAGTTTTCACACACACACACACAATCAAAAATACAACATCCCAACCAATTAAAATTCACAAAAATATCTCCTTGGAGAAAAATAATACCTCAATAATAATAATAATAATAATAATATAATAATAATAAACAATAATCCCAATTTGACTTATGAAAGGAAAAAAGATTGAACTTCCCACAGGAAGCGCAATTAAAGAAACAAAACAATGAATTAAGCACAAAAGACAAACAAGCACGATCAACACAGACAAAACACACACACAAACGTATCAGCTGCTACACAGTTACTCCCGTGTTGATACTCAATTTGACTGAATCCGAGTGTAAAGTTCAAGGTAAATGACGTCAGTGATTCACAGCGCAATAGTTGGAGTCTCACAAAGTTCACACTTTCATTCCGACATCAATAAAGGAAAGCAAGCAGCAAAATAAATCAAACAGACTTCAAAAAGCAGCAGTATCACAATTGTTGCTCCACCGGACGCTTCAACAGTTCGCCCACACTCAGTTATTCTTCCTAAAAGGATAACAAGATGTTAAAAATTGATAGCCGAGCGGCGCACAGTTATTTAAAATCGTACATACCTTTAGCTTGCGAACCACTTCGTAAACATGCAGTCACGGGCGCCTTAAAGGTTTAATAAGCCCAGGTATAAAGAACGATCCTGCTGGGGTGACAGTGACAACAACAAGCCACAGCCAATCTTATGCCCAGGCACTAGAAAACCTAATACAGCTAGTCAAGTACAGCTACATAACCCCGATGCGAAAGAGAAAAGCAAAACAATGTCTACCTGTAGGAATGGAAGGGGCAGAGGCGGAACCAGCGGGACTCCGGTAGTGACGCACAAGCGGTGCGTCAATACACACACACACACGAAGCCTCCCTTATATACACACCCAAGAGTTATATGATTGGATAATATAAATCACTCGCGATGACACCACGTGACCCCACTACACTAAGTTTATTTTTTACAAGTGTATTTATTTAGCATTTGATGGTAATATATTTTAGTATTATTTTAACTATGCTTTGATAATGAACTTTGTAAGAATGTTCAAGCTCATTGTTGAAGCCATTTCTATGGAAGTAATAATATTTGAGTTTATTTAGTAAAATCTGAGAAAAGGCTTGTGTTGCAATGAAACATAGAAATTGGAATGTAAACAGTTAACCAGTGATGTAGCATAACGTAATTTGATTGACTGTCAGATTTAGACCCCGCGAATCAGTCAGAAGCCACTGGACTTTTGAGCAACACAGTCTTTTGACCTATGCAAACTGCAAAGTTAACTTGTAAGAAAAGTAAACATCCTAAGTTTTTATGCTTTAAGATTTACAATTAAACAGCCAAACGAAGAACTTTGGATTCAAGACTTTTATTCACTGACGCATTTGTGTTGAGTACAAAAGAACTCTAAAGTCCTAAGCTAGTGAGTCGGATTATTGCGCTCACATCCAAGTCAAAAGACTGCTCGACATCGAGTAAATCTGGAAGATTGTTCGACGAAGTCGAAAAAAGAGCTGCTTAAGAAGATCGTTAAAAAGAAAGAAAAAAGAAAAAAGTAAAGGATATAATGTCGGCGAACATTTGAACGGGCAAATCTGAGGGAAACCTGATGCGGGCTGCTGACAAATACAGACCAATACGGACAGAAACTACGTTGCAACAAAAGAAAACCAGAGGTAGCATACCTAGAGAGTGAATCGTCGGCTAAATGAGACACTTCCCTGGAACAGGTCTGATATTTTCTTCATGATACTATTAGCAATCGTCTTAAAGTGACAGTTTGTGTGAGGATTTTAAAGTTAGCCTACATAACATGGCAGATGAAAGCGCAGCTGCGTGTGTTGACCAAAAGAGGGCGCCAAAGCCCACAGAAAAGGCTGTAGAGACGAAAATACACAGGCTGAAAGGAGAACGCAAGGGAAAATTAGCACAAATAACCAACAAGAAGAATGATTTAGACAAATTGAAGGAAAATGAACACAATGTTAACTTCATTAAAGATGAAGAATTGATACGATTTGAAAGATGCTTAAAACAGTATGAACGGATATTAATGAAGAGTTGTGTGAGTTAATAGATGAAGATGATAAGAAAGCGGATCAAGACGCTTATGAGAACAGATTTTCGGAATTTCAGCAGTTTATAGAAGACACAAACAAATGGATTGCAGATGTCCTAAAGATGATATTAGGCCACATGATAGTGTATCCAAGCTAACTCCGTAGTAAGCCGGACCTTCCAGTACTACTTCTGCAATACTGAGAATTAAAGCTGAACGTGTGAAGCACTGTTTAGCAAAAGCTGCCAGCAATGAAAAAAAAGAGAAGCAATAGAACAGGAAGAAACTCGCTTGAGAATCAGAAAAAAGAGCCAATTGGAACTTGAAACTGAGCTTGCTGCTTCAGATGCCAAACTGAAGTGTGTATGAAGAATTTGAAGATATTCATGAATCTAAACGTGTTTTATCAGAGCTACTTTCAGGACCCAGATTTGAACCACTGATGTTTAGACAAGAAAAACACGAGGTAGATGACCATGTGCATCATGGAGCTGGTAAAACACCTCTTACTTTCAATCCAAAGCCAGCCACTGAAATTGGTTCTTCAGATAGAAGAAAGTCACCATCAAGGTTTGATGCAGTCAGCAGCACACCACATCTTAATCATCATGATCACACTGATTTTTCTACAGATAGTCTTCACGAAGTGTTACAGTGTCAAAACGAAGTCACTGAGATGCTCATTAAACAACAGAATTTGTCTCAACTCCCTCAAAGAGACATATCCATATTTACAGGAGATCCTCTGATTTACAGATCTTTTATAAGGGCATTCGAGCATGCTATCGACAGTAAGACAGACAGTCATCAAGACCGGCTGTACTACCTTGAACAGTTCACGAGTGGAGAGCCACTTGATCTCATTCGGAGCTGTGAGCACATGAAACCCGACAGAAACTTATAAAGAAGCCAGAGAAACTGCTTGATCGTCACTATGGAGATGAAATTACCATCGCTACAGCCTATATCAAGAAGGCTATGGAATGGCCTCAGATAGGTCGGAAGACAGAAAATGATTGAATGCTTTTGCCTTGTTCTTGGTGGGATGTTGTAACACAATAAATGATGTGGATTACATGGATTGAAATGAACAACCCTACCAACATGAAGTCCATTTTATCCAAACTTCCATTCAAACTGAAAGAAAGATGGAGAAGTTATGCTTATGACATTCAAGAAAGAACAAGAAAAAGAGCCAGGTTTCCTGATTTAGTGGAATATGTGTACCGACAAGCAAAGGTTGCCAATGAACCCGTTGTTTGGAGATATCCTGGACACTACTTCAAGTATTCAGGACAGCTCAAAAAAGCAACTAAACATTAGAAAAAGTGAGTCTAAAAGAAGCAGCTTTGCTGTGAATGTGTCCGCTACTGAAAATAATGTCAGTAAAAGCCAACCTGAGAAGAAACCTTTTGCAGCCAAGTCAGCAAGCGTGTTTCAAAGTCCCTGTCTTTACTGTCTGAAGAACCATGCACTGAATGCGTGCAACAAGATTCGAGAGCAGCCTCTGAAAGAAAGAATTCAGTTCTTGAAGACGAAGGGCCTTTGTTTTGGGTGTCTGACAGCAGGTCATATGTCCAAGGATTGTAAAAAAAGGGCTTCTTGTACAGATTGTTCATTTAAGCACCCAGCTATTATGCATGTTGTTAAGGAAGATGCAGCATCAAAGAACAACAGTGCAGACGACAGGTCACAAAGCACGAGTGAAGTCACAAGTGCTCTTGTGTTTGCAGGGTGCAAAAACAGTGACCATACTGGGGCCGGGAACAGTGAGTGTATACTTCCCATCGTACCTGTGCAGATAAAACACAAGAAAGACACAAAGATAATCAAAACCTATGCTTTCCTGGATCAGGGAAGTACTGCGACTTTCTGCACAGAAGAGTTGGCAAAGAAGTTGAATATACGGGGCAGAAAGACAGAGTTCCTGCTTCATACTTTATCACAAGAACAGAAAGTAAATAGCTATGAACTTACAGATCTGGAGGTGTGTAGTTTAGAAGAGCAAGATTACATTCAGCTTCCCAGTGTGTATACTCAGCCAGATATACCTGCAAAAAAGGCCAACATCCCACAGAAAAAAGATCTAGAGAAGTGGTCTTACCTGAGTCGAGTCCATCTCCCAACAATTGAATCAGAAGTTGGTCTGCTCATCGGTGTCAATGTGTATAAAGCCATGGAGCCATGGGAGATTATTAATAGCCAGAACAATGGACCATATGCTGTGAAGACAGCTCTTGCTGGGTTGTTAATGGGCCAATCAGCAGATGCCAAGAAAAGGAATTAGTTGATGACAAAAGACCAAATTTCCTTGTCAATCGTATCTCTGTGATAAGCATCGAGGACATGCTGATGAAGCACTATAATTCAGATTTTCCAGAAAGAAGATGTGACAAAAGACAAAAACAGTCGCAACATGACAGACAGTTCATGCATACGGTGACAAACATCAGCTCAGCTCGTGGATGGTCACTTCTCCATTAAGTTGCCTTTAAAGGATGACAAGGTGAAGATGCCATTCAACCGTGGTATCGCTGAACAGAGGCTTAACTCTTTGAAGAGGAAGTTCAGTAAGAAAACAGATTTCTTTGAAGAGTACAAGGCTTTTATGGAAAACATACTGGAAAAGGGCTATGCAGTAAGGATTCCAAAAGAACAGTTGGTTCGCTGTGATGGAAGGGTGTGGTTCATACCACATCATGGGGTTTACCATCCAAAAAGAGGAAACTCAGAGTCGTCTTTGACTGTGCGGCCATTTACCAAGGTGTGTCGCTAAATGACCAGTTGTTACAAGGGCCTGATTTAACTAACACTCTCATCGGAGTATTGTTGAGATTCAGACAGGAGCCCGTAGCCATGATGGCAGATATAGAGTCCATGTTTTACCAGGTGCGGATTCCAGACACTGACGCGGATATGCTGCGCTTTCTCTGGTGGCCAGCTGGTAATCTGAATGTGGAAGCAGAAGAGTACAGAATGTGTGTGCACTTGTTCGGTGCTACATCGTCTCCTAGTTGTGCGTTATATGCGTTAAGAAAAAACAGCAGAGGATGCAGCATCAAAGAGTACCCCAGAAGCCACACAGACAGTCCTCAAGAACTTCTATGTGGACGACTGTTTGAAGTCAGTAGCCACAGAAGATAAAGCCGTTGCTCTTGTGAGGGAGCTGATGACGTTGTGCGCCAGTGGTGGATTCCATTTGACCAAGTCGGTCAGCAACAGCAGAGCCCTGCTGGGCTCCATTCCTGACCACGAACGAGCAGCTAAAGACAAAGATCTTGTTTTAGAGCATGATGAGTTACCAGTGGAACGGGCATTAGGTATACAATGGTGCACAAGTTCTGACAGCTTCAGGTATAAAATAAATCTGCCAGACAAGCCATGCACAAGACGGGGCATTTTATCTGTAGTCAGTTCGGTGTATGACCCAATGGGTTTTTTGGCACCACTCCTACTACCCATCAAGCTCATTTAAGAGATCTCTGTCAAGAGAAGAAAGGTTGGGATGAAGAGATCCATGAAAAGGAACGAAGGACATGGATGAAGTGGCTGACAGACTTAGACAAACTTTCAGAGCTACGTATGAACAGATGCTTCAAACCCCCTGCATTTGGTCACACAAATGCTGCTCAAATTCACAATTTCTCAGACGCTAGTCAAGATGGATATGGTGTTGTGTCGTATCTCATGCTGACAAATGACCAGGGGGAGAAACATGTATCATTCTTGATGGGAAAGTCCAGAGTCGCTCCACTCAAACAGATCACGATCCCGAGAATGGAGTTGACAGCAGCAATGGTTGCAGTCAAGATCGATCGGATGTTGAAAGAGGAACTTGAAGTTCCCCTGATGGAGTCGGTCTTCTGGACGGATAGTACAACAGTACTAAAATACATTGTAAACGATGCCCTTCGTTTCAAGACGTTTGTAGCCAACCGTGTCTCTTTCATTAGAGAAGCGACTACCTCTTCCCAGTGGAAGTATGTCAACACCTCACAAAACCCAGCAGATCAGGCCTCCAGAGGCTTGAAGATCCAGAGCTTCAAGGAAAGTAAGAGCTGGTTTCAGGGTCCTAGTTTCCTGCGAAAAGAAGTTGAACGGCCGAAACAACCTGAACAGTGGCCTTACTTGACTGAAGATGACGTTGAGGTAAAGACATCCGCTGCAGTAACATGCACAAACTCAAACGAGTGCACAGATCCACTGAATCAGCTCTTGAATATACTCCAGTTGGCATAAGTTGAAAAGGCAGCAGCTTGGATTTTTGCAATTGAAAAAGACATTGAGGCACCTGAGCGAGAAGAGAAGAGAGTTTGAGGAGAACATACATCGAAAGAGAATGATCCAGAGAAATGCAGATCTGTAGTCGAACAGCAAATGGTGATGTACAAGAAAAACCTGGAACAAAGAATACTTACCATGAAAGATCTATGCAGAGCTGAAATTGAATTGGTTAAATACAGTCAGAGACAAACTTACATGGAGGAGATACAAGCTTTGCAGTTGGCAGGCTCCTGTGTGAAAAGGAACAGTTCTATCTTCAAACTGGATCCATACTTGCAGAGGATGTGGTTGAGAGTAGGAGGACGTTTAGACAGATCGGCGATGCCTGAAGAGGCCAAGCATCCTGCCATTCTGCATAAACAGCACAAAATAGCTCACCTCATTCTCCACCACATTCATCAAGAGTGTGGACATGGAGATAGGAACCACGTCTTAGCCATATTGCGACAACGGTATTGGATACCAAGAGCCAATGCAGCAGCAAGAAAAGTGATTTCAGAGTGCAACCTCTGTAGAAGACTGCATGCCAAGACAGGAGAACAGAAATGGCGGATCTGCCTCAAGACCGTCTGCTCCCTGACAAACCGCCCTTCACCAACACGAGTGTAGACTATTTTGGACCTTTCGAGGTCAGAAGAGGACGTGCAAAAGTTAAGCGTTATGGAGTACTCTTCACATGTTTAACTGTCAGGGCAGTGCATATAGAAGTAGCCCATTCTCTTGACACGGATTCATGTATTAATGCCATACGGCGCTTTCAAGCCAGAAGAGGTCAAGTGTCAATTATTCGTTCCGACAATGGCACCAACTTTGTCGGCGCTGAACGAGAGCTGCGTGAGGCATTGGCAAAATTGGATCAGTCTCGCATCAACGAAGTCATGATGAAAAGGGTGTGCAATGGATTTTTAACCCACCTGCTGCATCTCACCAAGGCGGTATCTGGGAGCGTCAAATCCGGACAGTGAGAAAAGTGCTGAACTCTGTTGTGAAGCAACAGCTCTTAGATGATGAAGGGCTACACACTCTCTTATGCGAAGTTGAGAGCATCATCAATGGGAGACCTTTAACCACGAACACAGAACACCGCAGTGACCTCGAGCCGCTGACGCCGAACCATCTGCTCATGTTGAAAACACAGCATAGTTTTCCACCTGGTGTGTTCACTAAGGATGATGTCTACGCACGCCGGCGTTGGAGACAGATACAATACATGGCGGATCTGTTCTGGCGAAGGTGGACTCACGAATACCTACCGCTTTTGCAAGAACGACAAAAATGGCTCAGCTTAAAGAGAAGTTTCGAGGTTGGAGATGTTGTCCTCGTTGCAGATTCATTCCTGCCAAGAAACTCCTGGATGTTAGGCAGAATTATGAGAGTGATGCCCGAATCCAAAGGCATTGTTAGAAGTGCTGAAGTTCAGACGAAGAACAGCATCATTCAAAGGCCCATAAATAAACTTTGTTTATTACAGGGAGAAGACTGAAGATAGAAGAGAAATACTTGAATAGAATAGAAACTATCAGTTGAATAGTCTGTGAGACGTATTTAGTTGTTAATACTTACCAGTTAATGTTTACCTATAAATACTTTCCTGAGAAGAGAAGAATGTTCTTGCTAAAAGAAATTAAGAATGTGTTAAATATAAGAGTGTAAATGACTTCAGTTTAGATTTAAAGTTGATAATTGATAT
Organism: Danio kyathit; assembly: GCA_903798195.1. Lineage (NCBI taxonomy): Eukaryota > Metazoa > Chordata > Actinopteri > Cypriniformes > Danionidae > Danio > Danio kyathit. The sequence goes on from CAIGQS010000053.1 coordinate 19,171, forward strand.
GTTAAGGCCTAGTCAATTAGGGACCGGGATATGTTGAAGCCATTTCTATGGAAGTAATAATATTTTGAGTTTATTTAGTAAAATCTGAGAAAAGGCTTGTGTTGCAAATGAAACGTAGAAATTGGAATGGAAACAGTTAACCAGTGATGTAGCATAACGTAATTTGATTGACTGTCAGATTTAGAACCCCGCAAATCAGTCAGAAGCCACTGGACTTTTGAGCAACACAGTCTTTTGACCTATGCAAACTGCAAAGTTAACTTGTAAGAAAAGTAAACATCCTAAGTTATTTATGCTTTAAGATTTACAATTAAACAGTCAAACGAAGAACTTTGGATTCAAGACTTTTATTCACTGACGCATTTGTGTTGAGTACAAAAGAACTCTAAAGTCCTAAGCTAGTGAGTCGGCTTATTGCGCTCACACTCATACTTATCAACATAGAATCAGTGTATACAATGCATGTGGCCGAGCAGTATAGCGAAATTGTAATGATTAATGAATCATATTGTTATATCACATTATTATACAAAAAGGAATCATTTTCAAGCGGATTCGACTCTTTACTATTCACTTAAGGGAGCCGATTCATAGAACCAAGCCGATTCGACTCGACCGCAAACAAGCACCGTCCGTCACCACGGGCAATGCCTCATTTGAACCGTAACTGTCGACGTCTCAGTCAACGAATTCACCCACGGTAAGTGTTGAAAAATGATTGTTTTGTGTATATTTCTGTACAGTGCACGTCTTTTAACAGAATTAACCAAGTAAGTTAGCTTTAGTTGTAACGTTAGGTTCTTATGCCATGTTATTCATTAACAGACTGGTAAATCGCCATTTTTAAACAAGAAATTTACAGACGGCGCTTGAAAGTTAGTGCGCGTGCGTTTGTTTTAGTATAACGTTAGTTCCTGAAAAAAGAAAGGTGATTTTGTAAACTTTAACTGTAAACTGCTCTATCTAATTCAGCACAATATTGAAGTGAAGGTGAAGTACTTCACGTGGCCATGAGGGATAAGTCAAGCGTCATTATGAAAAAAAGAAAGGTAATTTCTCTTAACTTTAATTAAATTAGTGTTTACTGCATTCTGTATTTCAGCACAACATTGAAGTGACCATGCAGAATAAAGTTAAGGTAAGCTGGCCTTCACGTAGTCATTATGACCATCGTCAACCTATAAAATGTTATTGTCATAGATTATGGCAAAGTAAATTAACCACATAACAGTGGTCAGTTGTGTTTGTTTTGTAACAACTACACAGAGTTTTGATCGTGCAGATAAGAGAAATACATCAATCCAATCTGTTAGGTGTCTACTTTTGTGTGTACACTCACAACAACAACAGAAGTGTGTGCTTTAGCAAAATAAGGAAAATAAACAGCAGGCATTCTCTCTTTTCTCTCTCCGTCAACTGATTTTAGAAACTCATCAGTAAAATGCACTGAAACTCCACGAAAACAAACACACAGAAATGAGACACATATCTAGAGAAAGCTTGAAGTGTCTACTTGTAAACGCAGCGAGTGCATGTTGAAAACAAATATTGATTGATAAAGTAATCAGTATGAAACCAACACTATGTCTAGTTTCTCAGTCTGAGCTCATTATTTTTAATGTGGCCACGCCCACGGGGCTTTGTTATTACAGTCGTCCACATGAGACACAGGCTCCTTGTAAACTGTGGTCAGAAAAAAAGCAGCAGAATCTCCACAAACACATGAGAGATACACATGAGAGACAAACCTGCATAAAGCTTGGAAGCTGAACTGCCTGACTTATTTTGAAAGCAAATGTTGTCTCGCTAGATAATACATAGAATTCTCCCGGCAGAGCGCGCATCACGCCGGCTCTTCCCATGTCCGCCATTAATACAAACAGTGCCTGAACTTGTATTCGCCCACAAACAAACGCAGCGCGTTAAAACACAAGCATGTTCATTAATTTTCTCACATATTATTGTAGCACAGTTTGTGCTGAATACAAATAAAATACACGTTGGCCAGTACTCTGTAATAAGTAGCTGAAATAAGCACAAATGTCAGGGCATGTCAAAACCTCTCAGGGGCCCCAAAATCACCTCAGACCCCTGAGGGTTAACTACAGGTATAGTATGAGCAGTGTGAAACATAATTACTGTTAAACTATAATTCCTGTTATCTGGGGTTTAGTATCACCCAGAGTTAACATGTTCAAGCATGATAAGTCCTAATATGAAACTGTCTGTCTGTAGTTATTATTGAGTGGAGAATCATTTACCTCAGTGTCTCCAGTTTACAGTTTACAGTCTTCAGTCCATCAGAGAGAAGCTTCACTCCTGAATCCTGCATGTCATTGTTACTCAGGTCCAGCTCTCTCAGGACACAGTTTGAGGATTGTAGAGCTGAAGACAAACTCTCACAGGACTGAACAGTGAGATTACATGTGAGCAATCTGAGAAAGAACACACATTACTAATAATCACACTGTTAATGTAATCTGTCTGATGAAACAAAACAAAAAAAAATCAATCAATCAATCAATCAAATAATCAATCAGGTGCTTAAGCTCAGACCTCAGTGTCTCCAGTTTACAGTTTGGACTCTTCAGTCCATCAGAGAGAAGCTTTACTCCTGAATCCTGCAGGTCATTGTTACTCAGGTCCAGCTCTCTCAGGACACAGTTTGAGGATTGTAGAGCTGAAGACAAACTCTCACAGCACTGAACAGTGAGTTTACATGTGAGCAATCTGAGAAAGAAGAATATAGGTAATGTTAACTGTGATTTTCAGTGAATTCTGTAATGTAATAAAACTGAATAACGAAGAAACAAATAAAAATAATCATTCAGGTTCTTGAACTTAGACCTCAGTGTCTCCAGTTTACAGTTTGGACTCTTCAGTCCATCAGAGAGAAGCTTCACTCCTAAATCCTGCAGGTCATTGATACTCAGGTCCAGCTCTCTCAGGACACAGTTTGAGGATTGTAGAGCTGAAGACAAACTCTCACAGGACCGAACAGTGAGTTTACAGCCCTGTAGTCTGTGTAGAGGACAAACACAATATTGATGTGTTGATCTGGTGTGTTTAATTGTCTGAAGCACAATTGACTGTAGTGACTGGTATAACTTCACTAATTAGTGAGCACATCTGGTGATTTTAACTTTAAATAAAATGTATGTCCATAAAACACACATAAATGGCTTCCTTCAGATGATCCAATAGCCCAGCTCTTTATTAAACACCTAACACACAAGACAGTAATTTTTTAATTGTTTTATTTATTATTATTTAACAAACAAACTAATAACAATCATTTTCTGTAGCATCTTTAAAAGTTGCATCTCAAAGCACTTTTCAAAATAAAGTGAAACAGATGCGTCTGTAACAGAAATATAGAAAAGAAATCAATATATTCATTGCTGTTTGCTGTTTGTGTGTTTTTGTTTCTAAAGATTCCTCCATGTCAGTGATAAGGACTGCCTGCCCTATAATCTTGCCTGCAGCTCCTCAGCCTAATTCAGCCATGTCCACCATTTCAGTTGTCTCTAGTACAGCAGTTTCGATGTTCTCTAGTACATCAGACACAGTTTCTAGTGTTATCGGTATGTTGTAGCGGGACATAAACAAGGATGTAAACAACGGGAAATGCTGTTTGGCACTGTTAACAATTTAGCTAAAAATTCATATTTATCCGTCAAACCGCAGTAAACACACACAATATTCAGCAGCGCTGCAGTGTCTCTCTATGTGGATGCTTTCCCTGCCTTCTACATCTCTAATAACAAACTCACAAAAGATATGAGAATGTTTCATATTACTGACACATGCTTATTCTGAATATATGTGAAAGACACTTGTCAGATGATATTTTAGAGAGCAGGCGTGAGGTTCAGCTGTGTCCTCTGGGTCATTTTCTGTCTGATTCAGGCTCACACTGATACGGCTAACAGCTACTCTGACTGGCAGTATTTACACAGCGCAAAAGTGCGTGCTTGTGACACTTTCTGGTGAGGTGGAGCCGATCCCCGAATCACAGCACAATATGTTAGCTGACCAATCAGAGCCTCTTGAGGACAGGCCTTTCAGAGGAACTAGGAAATATGACATTTGTCTTCATGTCAGCGGAGTAGCTGTATATAATCTAAGTAAGATATAAAATAACCTGATTTTCTACAAGTGAAGCATGAGCACACATTGCATTGCATCTTATCAACACAACCAAGCCTTAAAAATACAATCTGGACCACCCCTTTAAGGACATCCAGGCAGTCTAGAGGTGTTTGAAATCTCCAGGAAGGCAATAGTATCTGGATGCAGCCTTTATGATGCATGCTGAGATTGCATCACTCAGCGATGCACTGTCAGACACAATGCACTCAATGGAGAGAGTGACGTGTGACAGGTAGGGTTAGGGGTGGGGTTAGGTGAGCCCATTCAAAAGCATTGGATGCAGCTCAGATTGTACTGCACCAGGTCTGCATCCAGACCCTTCTCCAGAAAGGTGGTCTTGCATCATCATGGAGGGTTTACCAACTCAACTCAATTTCTTTCTAGAGCACTTTCAACCAACCACAATGGGTACCAAAGTGCTGTACATAAAAACACATAATACATGCAAACATACAAGGAACCAAAGTACATAAACTCACAACACAGAGTAAAAGTTAAAGAAAATAAGTGTGTTTTCAGTGACCTCTGAAAAGACTCAAGAGTTAGAGAAGTTCTTATGGAGAGTGGAGTTCATTCCAGAGTCTTGGAGCTGCTACTGAAAAAGCTCTTATCACCTCCACATTTCAAGCCTGATCGTGGAACTTGCAGATAGAGTCGATTCCTTAGACTGAAGAGATCTCACGGGTTGGTGTATATTAATTGACTCAGAAATATACTCAGGGGCCATGGAGGGATTTAAAAACATACAGCAGTACTTTGTACTGAATTCTAAACTGGATTGCTAGCCAGTGTAGAGAAACCAGTACAGGTGTAATCTGCTCTCCTTTTTGTGCCTGTTAAAAGCCTGGCAGCTGCGTTCTGGACCAGCTGCAGTCCTGAGAGAGAGGCCTGACTCACACACAGATACAACGTGCTGCAATAATCCAGACAAGAAGAGATGAAGGTATGAACAACCTTCTCCAAATCACTGAAAGAGAGGACAGACTTCAGCTTGGCAATATATGTAAGATAGAAAAAACTATTTTTGACAACCGCATTAATTTAGCAATCAAATTTAAGCTCAGAGTCAAAGATAACACCAAGGCCCAATCCCAATTCTACCCCTTAGCCCTTCCCCTTACCCCTACCCCTCGTTTTGCGTGCCCGCCAAGGGGTAGGGCTGTCCCAATTCTCTTTAGCTTGAAGGCGTAGGGCTAAGGGCAAGGGGTATACACCCCTTCGAACGAAGATTTTTCAGGAGCACACTTGAAACGGAGGGGTAAGAATATTTCCCAGAATACACCTACCACAACGGCAGTATAGCTGAACCCGGAAGTAAGGAGATCCACAAATTAGTATTTTTTGTCAATATTACGAATTTTTACGACAAACAAACACATGATTTATTATATTCATAACCGCGTTCATGTTTTACGGTCATGCTTTTAAAAAAAAACGCAAAAAAAAACGCTAACTTTCGCGATCTATAATCCCTAATCATAACTCCTGTACAGCAGTCCTACAACATTCTGACACTCGATAACACTCGAATACCCTGTCAGAGCAGTCTAGTGGCTGAAAATGAGCTTTTTACAGTGTCTGCTATAATGTTAATGTTGTTTTCGTGTGTTTACATAGATGAATATGGCCACTGTGTAAATACACAGTACAGTTACGATCTTATTGCCACATTAGATCGTTATGATAACATAATATATGCCTTCAGTGATTTCCTGAAGATAAACACCACAAAATAACACTACTGGAATAACTACAGCAGTCGCGATCGTCTGATCTCATATGAAGCAAAAGATCGTGAAGACATATGATGACGTGTGCAGGTGTTGAAGTGCTGTCCCAATTCTTAGGGGTAAGTTTTGAAGCCCTTCCCCTTAACCCTCAGTTGTAAGGGCCAAGGGGAAGGGGAAGGGGTAGGGGTAGAAAAATATAATTGGGATTGGGCCATTTTACATTTTACAGAGGAATGTATTTTTCCAGGAAGCAATGACAGATTGGCGTTAGAATCTGAACCTTTTAGACCAAAAACAATCAATCCACACTTGTCCTCATTCAGTTGGAGAAAGTTATTCGCTAACCAATCTCTCACATCAGCCAAACAATTTAACAAAGCCTGAAGGGAAGATTGATCCCCGGATTTTATGGGGAAGTAGATTTGAGAGTCATCAGCATATAGATGGTCATTTATGCTATGCTTTTCAAAATTAAAAAAAAATTCTCAACTGAAGTAAGTAAAGGGAAAACAAAACTGGACCCAGTATCGAGCCCTGTGGAACCCCACACATTAATTGAATGACAGAAGAACAAGAGTTGCCCAAACTGACTGATATAGTTCTATCCTTCAGATATGAAGAGAACCAGTCCAAGGCTTGACGCTGGATATCAATGTGTTCTCTAAGTCGATTAATGAGGATGTCATGATCCACTGTATCAAACGCAGCAGTGAGATCCAATAATAGAAGAACAACAGGGCTACCTGAATCAACCTCCAACAAGACGTCATTTGAAACCCTCAATAGAGCGGACTCTGTGCTATGATCAGCTCTAAAACCTGATTCAAATTTATCAAAAATATTATTATTCAACAGGAAATCATTCAGCTGTACAGACACAATCTTCTCTAAAACTTTTGAGATAAAAGGCCAGATCCACAGGATCTGCCCTGGTTTACTGTCCAGTAGTCCCTGCCTTGGCTTTGTCCTCCTCCCCATCCACCTGCCTGTCAGTTTCCCCCTCACCATCTGTCCTGTACCCTGTCAAGGTTTCATTAACCTGGCCTCTCACCCATCACCCTTGTCCACTGTAGCACCTCCAGCTCGCTGAACTCACTCTTGTCTTGTGTTTTCCTCAGAGGATCATCTGTAATCTGCCCCTAGAAGGGACTTATGTCATGGTCCTGGTTGTCCTGTCCTTGTACTGTTGTGTTTTCCTTGTGTTCTCTGTGTTCACCCCAGTTTTCCCCATGTTACCCTTGTTAGTTGGCCCAGTTACTCTCCAACCGCCTTGTTAACTTACTAGTCTCTGTGTATTTAAGCTCCTCTGTTTCAGTCATTATGTGTTGATCATAGTTTGCTGTATGTGTGTATGTTTCTCTTGCCTGTGCTTTCTGGTATTCAGCTCTGTTTTTTTTATGTATGGATTATATTTAACATTAGAACTGAACCTAGATCCACCTCTTGCATTTGCTTTGCCTGCCTGCAAGATTAGAAGAAGATCTAATAACGAAGAGCACGGTGGCTTAGTGGTTGGCACTTTCACCTAACAACAAGAAGGTCGCTGGTTTGAGTCTCTGCTCTAGTTTCCCCCACAGTGGGAAGACATATGGTATAGGTGAATTGGGTAAACAAAACTGACCATGGTTTATGGGTGTGTATGTGTATGAGTGTGTGTCAGTGTTACCTGATAATTATCAGCATAGATATGAGTAAAAATAGACAGAATGGAGAAAACATCAGTGTGATCATTCCACTTTTACCAGATAAAAGGTATGATTTTAAAGGTGCTGTATCATTTTATAGCTGACTTGTGTGCAATTTTCTTTAATAGACAATGTAGTTTACTGGCTTATTTGCTGTTTCTTAAGAGATAGTTCTCCCAATCATTTACTCACCCTCAAGTGGTTCCAAACCTTTATGATCTTTTTATTCTGCTTAACAGAAAATAGTCTTTTTATGAGAGCTGAAAACCATTAGCCATTGACCTACATGTTAGGAAAAACAACTGGTGTGTAAGTCATTGGTTACAGGTTTCAGCTTTCTTCAAATTATCTTCTTTTATGTTAAACAGTAGAAACAAAGTTTTAGAAAGGTTTATAACGCCTTGAGGGTGAGTAAAAATTATAAATTTACTTTTTGGGTAAACTAACCCTTCTCTGGTCAGGTATGCATCTCTAACTCTTTGATTTATCTTTGAGTAATGGATGTTGTATTTTTACAGTATCATCTCTGAATTGGCTTTCTGGTTGTTTTTTTATGTAATTGGCATAATACAATTTTACCTGACAAATAAAATGTTGAGTTTTGATTCATTCCTAATTCTCCTAAAATCTTTTATATCCAGTAGATTAAGTGGAGTCTGCGCTACCTTTATGATTCGACATGATTAGACTTCTGATTCTAAAAACACATTTGACTGTACAGAGCCATTTCGGCACGACAGCATGGAGATCTTTAATCATCTAATCGCTGAAATTAGCAAGTTGTATGGAAGTGGCTAAATCAACTACTCTTTTAGGATGAGTGAGCAGTTGGCAACCAGACTATTTAAGTATTAGCTAACCCTACATCTTCTGACTAACTTTAGGATGTCGACATACTGTCTGTGAGAAGACACGCAAAACCCAGGGTGTAGAACTCTGAGCGGCGTTTGGTCCCTAATGAACACATAACTGAAGAGTATTGGATCAGATATAAATTAAACTCTAAATTGAGTCATAAATAATGAATGTGGTCCGTTTCTGCAATCAGAAACACAGTCTAAATTTGACGGTCACTTAAAATTGAAGTCAGATTAAATTCGGAGCTAAAAACAAATATAAATAAATTCTAATAAATAACAAAATTATTTTCAGAAGCTCTAGAAAAGGCTTACATGCATTTAACCTTCAACCATGCTGTTAGTTTCATCATTGGGATAATAGATGGACTTCTACAGATGAAAGAAAGAAGCACTTTGACTTACAGAGCTCTTTTGGAGGTTTTGATGACTGCTGATAGTCTGATGAGACACTCGTCTGATCTCTGGAATTTCTGAAGCTCAAACTCCTCCAGCTCCTCCTCTGAGGTCAACAACACAAAGACCAGAGCAGACCACTGGGCAGGTGAAAGGCGAGCAGATGACAGACTTCCTCTACTAAGGTGAGACTGAATCTCTTTCAGCAGAGTTTGGTCGTTCAGTTCATTCAGACAGTAGAACAGATTGATGGATCTCTCTGGAGACAGATTCCCTTCAAATTTTTGCTTGATGTGTGCAATTATTTCCTCTTTGCTCTGGTCTCTGTCATCCTGCTGTGTCAACAGGCCTCGTAAGAGTTGTCGATTAGACTGGAGTGACAGACCGAGAAGGAAGCGAAGGTAAAGGTCCAGATGTCCATTCTCACTTTCCAGAGCCTTGTCCACTGCAGTCTTCAGCAAATCAATCATGGACTTATTTCTGCTTTTTTCTGCTTGTGTCTTGTCATTATCTAGAATCAGATGTTGATAAAGCGATGCAATGAACTCCTGAATGCTCAAGTGAAGAAAGCAGTACATGGTATGAAGAACAAATCCTGTCTCCTTCTTAAAGATCTGGGTACACATGCCCGAGTACACCGATGCCTTATTGACGTCAATGCCACAGTCTTTCAGATCACTCTCATAGAAGATCACATTGTTTCTTTCCAGCTGCTGGAAGGCCAGTTTCCCCAGTGAAATGATGAGGTTTTGATCCCAGGAGACATCTGGTGTGTTTTCTCCATCATACTTTCGTCTGCTCTGCTGGATCTGAAAGCGGAGAAAGTGTGTGTACATCTGTGTCAGAGTCTTGGGAGATTCTTGCAGTGTTTCAGCACAAGCCGTGTGTTTCAGTTCAATATTTCTGTTCTCCCTCAAAATGTTCTGGAGAACAGTAGCTGAAATCCAGCAGAAGACTGGGATGTGGCACATAATAAAGAGACTCTTTGACTGTTTAATGTGATCAATGATTTCTCTGGCCTGATTCTGATCTGTGAGTCTCTTTCTGAAGTACTCCTCCTTTTGGGCATCATTGAATCCTCGTATCTCTGTCAGTCGGTCGATACAGTCAGCAGGAATCTTACTGGCAGCTGCTGGTCTGCTGGTGATCCAGATGAGAGCAGAAGGAAGCAGATTTCCCTTGATGAGGTTCGTCAGGAGAACATCCAGAGAGACTGCTGAAGATACATCACGACACGTCTCATTACCAGCAAAGTTCAGAGGAAGACGACATTCATCCAATCCATCAAGGATGAACAAGACTTTGAATCGTGTGCTTCTTGTAAGGTTCAGTCCTTTAGTCTCTGGGAAAAACTGAGTTATGAGGTCTTTTAAACTTTGTCTTTCTTTCTCCTTTAAGTTCATCTCTCTGAATGGGAGAGGAATTATGAAGCTGATGTCTTGATTTTCTTTCCCTTCAGCCCAATCCAGAACAAACTTATGCACAGAGACTGATTTCCCGATGCCAGCAACTCCTTTTGTCAGGACAGTTCTGATCTGCTCGTCTTGTTCAGGTGCTTCAAACAAATGTTTGCATTCAACCTGTATCTCTAGTGACTGATGACGTCTGGAAGCAGCTTCAATCTGTCTGATCTCATGTTCAGTGTTGACCTGTTCACTCGCACCCTGAGTGATATAGAGATCTGTGTATATGTTATTCAGAAGTGTGGAGTCTCCTTGCTGAGCAATTCCTTCAAACACACTTTGATATTTCTTCTTTAGGCTACATTTAAGCTGATTAATGAAGAACAGCTCACCTAAACACAGAAGCAAAGAAATAGATAGTTTTAATCTTTACTTTTTCAGATTTATTTGTAAGAGACAGTTTGCCAGATTGCCATGAGCCAGCAAGCATTGGTCCGATGGCAAAATCATGTGCCTGGCCAAAAATGGTCGCAGAAGATCGTAGATCATTTACGCACCATTGTAAATCAGTAGTGAAAGGGACCTCCACAAATTATGTCCTTTACATGTGCATTTATAATATGTATTCTAGTACAATTGAAAATAACAATTAAAACATCAGTATAAGTATGTTCAATCAGTGTGAAAAGCAAATGAATGGAAGCGGTAAGTTTTGTCAGCGCTAGTGTATGGATGCTAAACAAAACTTAAAGCCCAAATTGGAGTGCAGCTCTGGCCAACTGCCCAAACAATGATTGGACAGCTTCTCCAACAAACTCTCTCACTGAGTTTAAATAAGGGCGCTGATAAGTATTAGGTATGCTGAAGGAACGCCCCAACCTAGAACAGACAGAACTTACAAAAACACAAACCAAAACAATGCAGTCCTAACACACCCAATCTAAAAAAAATCTCACATCAAAAATGAATAACATATACACATATAGGAGTAGGTCAAGTCACATCAATTGGAGACCAAAATACCACCTCATTACTTTACCACAGGGGCACATGACAAGGTGTCTGCAAATAAATTAACGTGTTTAATCGTCAAGTTGTATTAAGCGTTGACTCTGGCTCTGCAATGAATAAAGGAATGTCAAAGGATTGTGATCAGAAAAAACAACAACCGGGGACCCTCCTCCCTCATATACATCAAAATGTTGAAGTGTCTAGATAAGCGCCAGCATTTCCTTCTCAATTTACAGAATAATTCAACTGACATGAATTAAATTTGTGTGAGAAAAAAACTTATTGGATGATTTAAACCATCAGAATGAGTCTGGAAAAAGACCGCTCCGGCTTCCACTTGACTTGCGTCACCCTGAATCTCAAAGGGAAGACCACTTTGGGGCACTGCTAACACAGACGTAGCAGTCAACAACAACTTCACATTCTCAAAAGCTTTTTGGCAATATGGAGTCCACTCAAACTTACCAGAGGTCTTTAATAGATTAGTCAGTAGAAAAATAACAGATGAAAAATTTGGGCAGAACCCACGATAATAACTGCCCATTGCAATAAACAGCATTAGCTAATTTTTTGTACAAGGAGTAGGGAAATTCTTGATCATGCTCACCTTAGTACCCAAAAAGCGCACCATACTCTATCCCACGTCCTTGCTCAAATAAGAAACCGGTGCCTGTGCAAATTCACATTTAGTTAAATTTAAATTAGCTTCAGCTAAATGTTTAAGTAATTCTCACACCCGTCTCACGTGTTGTTCCCAGTTTTTTTTGTTAATTTAATATAATAAGAATAAGAATATAGCCCTGAAGAAGTTACAAAAGCAGTAATCTGTGCCCTTCTGGGCCAGAGATGACAAAGGCACCTGCCATTATCCTTTGAGTAAATGAAGTTTACTAACATATCTTGCTGAGCCCACTTAATCAATGCAATCTTCCATTCTTGGGACAGGAAAAGTGTCAGGTTTAGTAATTTTATTAATTTTATGATAATGTCTGTTCCATCTGGTTTTCTAACCAGTAAACATGCCAATGCCCAACTCGAACATGATGGTTTTGCGATGTTATTCTTCAGCATGTACTGAATCTCTGACTCTAATTTATTATGTTTTCAAAAAGGACGCTGACATATAGGAAGCATCACCCACATCCACGTCATGCTCTATTAAATGCGTTTGTGTTGGAACATCCCCAAATAACTATGGAAACTCACGGATCAACTGTGACAGCTCCGCTTGCTGCAAAACAAACAAGTGAGACAACAAATCCTCCAAATCTTTCAGAGTCTCAAAATTTTTTAATCGGGGTTGCACTACAGCATCATCCAAAAACATACCACTCTCCCTGTCTCCTGCGGAAGACTGTCCCAGCGCCTCAGTCACGGGACTGACCACCCCGGGTGATTTAATATCAGCTGTTTGACAATCACGGGAGAAAAAAGGTTTCAGCAAGTTACAGACTTGTTTTTTTTTCTTTTATATCTGGAGTTCAATTTCATAATTAAGATCAGACAATCCATGCACCACAGTACACGCTCCCACATATCTTGTGCAGAACGGAGAGCTCACTAAGGACAGCAATGACAAAACCTGATCCCCCGAATTGAATACGCGCTGTTCAGACTGATAAACATTAATTTGCACCTTTTCCAAATTCTTTCATGCAGCCTGACCAGCTAAAAATAAGCATCTTTTCAACCCGTTCACATATTCAAGTAAATTTTTGGGGGCTGTTTACCTTTTAACTGATCACCGATAACAGCAAGCGGGCCTCGCACTTTGTGCAAGTTGCAAGTCATTTGGACTAAAAGCCAAACTAGACTGTGTGACCTCCCTTGTGGCTAACAAAAGTCACGGAAGCCCATCTTCCCAGTCTCAAATTAATTTGACACAATACGCACGCAAGAGACACTTCAGTGTTTGTGAAATCTCTTTACACACCTTGACTCTGAGGATGTTGCGTGCTGGAACGGTGATGTTAAACTCTTAATTTCTTTAAAATCTCTGCAAACAATTTTGAAGTTTGTTCTCTGGTCACTTTGAATGACCTTAGGCAAACCGAAGATTGAGATGAATTGAGACAGGGCTTTTACTACGGACTGGGTAGTAATGTTACGCATTACAGTCAAGAGGAATTGACTTCCCGATTTAGAGGGAGGTAACGGACCAACACAGTCTATTAACAAATATTCAAAGGCTGTTCTACTGGAGGAATTGGATATAGTGGGACGAGATTCAGTGGCTGATTAGATTTTCCGGTCACTTGGCATGTGTGACATGTTCTAATAAACCACGAGATTATCTTTTTTGACAGCGGCCAATAAAACTGCCGCAAAACTCTAGCATATGTGTTTTTTGTACCCAAGTGACCAGCTATATCACCATGAGCCAATCGGAAAACAACATCTCTGAATTTCTCAGGTACAACAACTTGAACCACCGACTCACCACCACTATCCTCCTTTAGGGCAAGCCACTTATGCAGAAACACCCCATCATTGATAAAGTATCCAGACGCGGCACTCTTTACCTCCTCCGGTGGGAGAACAGCAGCAATCAATTTTTTTTCCAATCCAGGATCATCCCTCTGGGCAACAATAAATTCTGACTGAGAAAATTTTGACAACAAAGACAATCCAGGAGTGACCGACTTGACCGGTACACAGGTATTATTCAGGTTAACAGACTCTTTCAACATTTTGGACTTAGATCGCGTCACAACACAAGATGCATCTTCAGGCAACCCACAACATTCTTAATCAAGAACAGATGATGTGGTAACAAATCGGTGCAGGGGTTAATCAAAATAAACTTGTGCAAAGGAACAGCCAACGTTTGAAATGCAATTCCTCAAATCAAAACATTCCTACCGACATATGAACTGGATAAAGATGGAAATATGGAATCCAAAATAATGGGCTCTGAAGATCCTTTAAAGGACTCTCCCAGTACCTCTCAAAACACTTACAGGTACACTCGTATTTCCTCTAAAAGAGAAACATAACCTTGAGAAATAAATGGTGGATACCTAGTGTTACATTTTATTTCAGCACAATTTCCTTTTATCACAGAGAAGTCTTCCTACAGCATACAGCTGGAGCCTGCGGCAAGCAAGTAGTCAAAAGCACAGGTGCCGAATTTATATTCTTGCCATGTACCTGCTTATTTTTGAGCACAGGACACTCGTTTTTCCAGATATCGTTCTGTGAGAAGGTGAATATTGATCAATTTGTTGCAACAGCTTAAAGTGAACATTTCCATTACCTAAGTGTTTGTGTGGTAACACGTTACACATGGCTACAACGTCTTAAAGACATTCAGGTCTGACTGGACAGTAATCAGACCTTTTAATAACCCGGTTGCCTTTCACAGTTTTAAATAATAAATGTGATTATTTTCTATGTATAATATAAACGTCATTTCAATTTGGGTTTTGGATATATTCTTCAACCTTGATGGAACGTGTAGGAGGGACGCCTTTTCAGACGTTCAAATGTTTGCTGGGGAGTCTCTTACCTTCAAGAGTATCAGCAGCTTGATCTTGCTTCATCTCTCTCAGGAAGAAGAGTGTGAGATCAAGAGCTGCTTCTCTGATACTGCTTATGTTCTCATTAAACTCCTTTACAAACTCTTGACTGTTTTCTGCTTGTAAGATTTTCTTAAACTTCTCCAGTTCATTCTTCAGAAATCTGAACATGTTGCTCTCAAGATTCTATGATTGAAGAAAAGAGATCAACATTTAATTAAATCATTCATTCACACACAGCTGTACATCTACAAACCCAGTAATTGAATATACATTATAATACATTATTATAGGAGTCTGTTATATTTCATGATTCTGATTAGCTGATGGACATTCAATGTTTTTTTTTTTAGATAAACACACAGCTAAAGTAGATCCAGGCAGGTTTTGAGAACATTACATCTCTATATCACTACGCTGAATGATTTCAGATATTTCACAGCTACAACAGTTAGAAATTGCATCAAAACTCAACAGAAGGCTTTGGATGAGATGTTTAAGGAGCAGTTTGAGGACAAATACCTGGTAAATTTCTGAAATACATATCATATTTAAACTGTGGCTTTAGCTATGGAGGACCAGGAGTGCTGGTTAGAAATAAAATGAAGAATCAAATTATCAATTTAATAATTGAAGCATTAAAATGAGTATGAATAAATCACAATTTAAATAGACAAATAAATGGACATAATTAAATGTGTTTATTTAAACTGTAATTTTAAATGTCATTTAATAAAGCAATAAAACAATGCATTTAAAAATAACTAAATCATTTTAAAAGGCTAATTAATCAAACAATAAAAATGTGTATTAATAAAATATTTCAAATGCATTTAAATGCCCAATTTAAATAGATTTTAAAAAGCCATTTGACAAATGCTTTTCTCTCTCTGTTTGCCACTTGCTTTTCTTTTTCTTTTGCCAAATGCTTTTCCCAAGTTGATATAAATAGTTAAAAATTGTCATTGGACAGTCCACATGTGGGAGCAACCAATTAACCTTTGTCTCAAGTCCAGCTAAACCCTCTATTGCTTGTAAATGAAACACACGCTGTCATTGGACAGAGACCAAACCATAGATTTGGCCTGTGGGCCCTAGTTTGGGCATCTCTGCTCTCAACTGTTCTTATTAGCTAACCAAGCACAGGATGCTATGTTTTAGGTTGGTATGTTGCATGTTGTTTGTCAACAGATGCAGTTGTCATATCCTGATATTTATAATGTATATATATATATATATATATATATATATATATATATATATATATATATATATATATATATATATATATATTTTTTTTTTTTTTTTTTTTTTTTAAACAGGCCGATGTCAAACTAGATCCAGCTATTCTGAGTAAAATTGGTTAAAATATGAAACATTCACTCAAAAATGACCCAAAATGGTCTTCTTTGTGCCAGTAATTGACTGGGAGACCTCTAAATGACCTAGAAATATTATTTTAATATCTGAAAAACCAAAGCAGCACAGACTATTAAGATAATTCATTTTGTAGACACTTTTAGTTGGGTCAGTGGCCAACCAAAGCAGGTTACAAGATCCAGTTTTTAAACGTGTCGTGAACCAATATTCTGTGTGTTTCATTGAGTTATTTCAGTGACTTTATTGAATCAAAATGAGTTTTCCCACCTGGAAGATGCACTGGAGATTGTCTGTGAAACTCTTGTGTCTCCTGTGAGTCTCGTCTCCTGAATCTGCTAACTCATATTCAACACTGTTAACAGATAAAACTACTGTAATAAATGTAATACATTTAGAGGCAAACAGATACATCTTACAAACACTGAAAATAATGAATGTTCTGTAGTGTTCATAATGAGCAGACAGTCGGGACAGTGGGTGGTTTTGTCTTGTGTGACCGGGCCACTGCTGTCACATTGTGGCGAGACTGGAGGCCTCTCCCAATAGTTTTTTTTGAAGCACCACTAGAGGGACCTAGTCCGACCTGCCTATCCTAAACTTCCGGGGTCAAGAAGGAAACGGAAATTCGGGAGGGTTGGGGGGGAGAGAATATAAAAGAGGAGTTTTTTAGGTGTAAAGGGTGTGGTTGAGTTGACGGATAGAGTCGGACGGGAACAGTGGCGAAGAGGAGTTGAGTAGTGTTTTCTTTTGGGTGTTAATTCAATTCAATTCATTTCATCTTTATTTGTATAGCGCTTATACAATGTAGATTGTGTCAAAGCAGCTTCACATGGAAGATTATAGTGAATTGAACAGTGTCAGTTCAGTTTTCAGAGATTAAGTTCAGTTCAGTTTAGCTCAGTTCAGTGTGGGTTAATAATCACTACTGAGAGTCCAAACACTGAAGAGCAAATCCATCGATGCGCAGCTCTACAGATCCCGAACCATGCAAGCCAGTGGCGACAGCGGCGAGGAAAAAAACTTCACCAATTGGCAAAAGCGAAGATTTAAAAAACCTCGAGAGAAACCTGGGTGTGTTTGTTGATGTGGACGCGAATGAAGAAAAGAATTGTGCGAGAGTGAAGAGTTATTGGACTTGGCGGGTAAAGAAAACAAAAGTTGTGTCGTGTAGCAAGAGTGGACGTGGTGTGCCCAGCAACCTCAACAAGTGATCATTGTGTACGAGTGGTCTCCTGAATCCTCGGTGGAGAGCTGGATTCTTCCATGAAGCCCACGGATGAGTTCGACTGGTGGGAAGAAGCCTCCCAAAGAAAAACGATCGAGGGGTGGACCTGTACCAATCCACACTGATAGTCGGGTCAGTTCATTACATTCACTAAATCATACACCCACAGTAAAATCTTCCCCATACTACAATACCATAAAACAGGCTCGTCATGTAAATTTTTCCATCCCAGTGCGCTCCCTAAAACAAGCCCGAATTCATTATTTAACCCCTTTTTGTTTGTTGTTTTGATATATTTCTTTTACCTCTGCCACTATAAAGTTTGTTGATTTTAATTGAGTGTTATCACAGTGATGTTAATGCTGTTTTGTGAAATACATTTTTTCTGAGTCGATTCTAAGTGTGTTTGAATTATTATGTGAAGAGAATCTTTACTTTCTTTATTTTGAATTGTGTAATGGTGGTATTTATGGCTTACCGTGGCAAGCCGGAGCATATATTATTATTGGCAAGATAAACTTGTCTGGCGCCCAACAAAAACAAAACTTTTTTTTTTTTTTTGTCGAGGTCCGCTGGGAGTAGGACCAAAGGACCTGGAAGAAGCTCGCCTCTCAGTTCATCTGTGGACTAGCGGTAGGGCGTTGAACTGCGGTTTTGTTAAAATTGATTATTTTTCTTTTCTTTTATTGAAAAGAAAATTAAGACTCATTTAGTAACCCACCACCGTTACAATATATTAAATTCAGCTGAGTAATCTCACACAAAAGTCTTTATTGTGTTTAGCTTCCATGTGTGACCAACAACAGTCCCTGAAACACACATTTCTATCTGATCTTCATCTGTTCAATGACATCACACATGATGTGCAAGCTGGAATTTATTCAGTAAGTGTGTTTCCATTGTAGTTTATGCACCTATTGTCTTAGCAGATAAAAAGTTTAACCTAGTTTTTTTATGCACATTTTCTAAATTATAAAATGTATTTGCAGCTTGGCATTTCCATTAAGCATTTTTATCCAATATTGCAAAATGCACTTGGAAATATGTGGATGGAAACACAGCTTGTGAAAGACACATTTGGTTCTAAAATGTATACACTTTGCAATTTATAATAAAAAAATTATTTTATTATCATTCAATGTCTTATTATCATCTCAGAACAGCATTTAAACATTTAATAAGAAGATATTTTTGACGAGAATACAAGAGAATATTTTTGACGAAGAAAATTTCCTGATGAATACTAAAATTTCTTGGACTGAATACAGTCTAAGTGTGACCAATAATATAAAGCACAAAATACCTTTTGACAGATGATGGTGTTTCCTCACTGAACTTTGGTGGATCCTCTTTTGACAAGTCACTCTTCAGAGATACAGAGCTGGACACACGTGATCCTGATCTCACACTGAAGACACAAACACACCAGAGGAATAAACTGCAGGAGAAACGTCTCTTTTAAAATCACCATGAAATTAAAATGTGCTCTTCTTCTTATTATATTTATTTCAAGAGTTCACACTTTTCTGATGATTAATTATAAAGCTTTATAAATGTTGTTACAGGAGAGAGCCCTGAGCTCATAGGATCCTTGAGCTCGGGGCTGTCTCTCGTTTGCAGGGTGAGAGGGGAGTTTGAGTTTAGGTAGAACTCCCCTGCTGTTTATGGCTAAAGACAAATTAGGGATTGCTATGGAGAGATATACTGCTGGCTAAGAGCTCATCTGTGGTGCCAATTTTGGTTTAGTCAATTCACTCATGTTGCATGTCTTTGGACGGTGGGAGAAAACCAGAGAACCCAGGGGAAAGTCCACACGAGCACGAGGAGAACAAGTAAACTCCACACAGAAACAGCGACTGGCCTGATAAGAACTTGAACCAGTGACGTTCTTGCTGTGAGGCAACAGTGCTAATCACTGCGCCACCGCGCTGCCCTATCTAGGAAAAGAGGGAGTAGGAGTGGAAGAGAGGATTCTTCAAGGTGAAGATAACTATGGTAAGAAACTAGTTAGTAAAAATGAGTTTATAAATTAGTTTATGAATAAACTTAACATAGTAGTTCTTATTATTATTGAGGTGTCTGTGCACTTTGCTGTTTTGTCAAATGAATTTGTAGTCAGAATCTTTATCAAACACCAAAACATTCCCTAACTTTCAAAGAAAACTTTTCTTCACTTCTAGTCAGATGGAATGACTTTCAGGAGGAGCTATCAGTCCTGTTGGGTGGAGCTTTCAGTCCTTTGTGGAGGGGCAATTAGTCATTAAGGGTGGAGCTATCAGTCTTTTAGGGTAGAGCTATCAGTCCTTTATGGTGAGACTATTAGTCATTATGGGTAGAGCTATTAGTCATTTAGGGTGGAGCTATTAGTCCTTTTGAAGGGGCTATCAGTCATTAAGGGTGGAGCTATCAGTCATTTAGGGTGGAACTATCAGTCCTTTATGGAGGGTGGAGCTATCAGTCATTAAGGGTGGAGCTATCAGTCATTAAGGGTGGAGCTATCAGTCATTTAGGGTGGAACTATCAGTCCTTTATGGAGGGTGGAGCTATCAGTCATTAAGGGTGGAGCTATCAGTCCTTTAGGGCGAAGCTATCAGTCCTTTAGGGTGGAGCTATCAGTCTTTAAGGGTGGAGCTATCAGTCCTTTAGGCTGGAACTATCAGTCTTTTATGGAGGGGCTATCAGTCATTAAGGGTGGAGCTATCAGTCATTTAGGGTGGAGCTATCAGTCCTTTAGTGTGGAGCTATCAGTCCTTTATGGAGGGGCTATCAGTCAATAAGGGTGGAGCTATCAGACATTAAGGGTGGAGCTATCAGTCCTTTAGGGTGGAGCTATCAGTCATTTAGGGGGGAACTATCAGTCCTTTATGGAGGGTGGAGCTATCAGTCATTAAGGGTGGAGCTATCAGTTCACTAGGGTGGAGCTATAATTCCTCTATGGAGGGGCTATCAGTCCTTTAGGGTGGTGCTATCAGTCATTTAGGGTGGAGCTATCAGTCCTTCATGGAGGGGCTATCAGTCATTAAGGGTGGAGCTATCAGTTCTTTAGGGTGGAGCTATAAGTCATTTAAGGTGGAACTATCGTTATTTTATGTAGGATGGAGCTATCAGTCATTAAGGGTGGAGTTATCAGTCTTTTAGGGTGGAGCTATCAGTCCTTTATGGAGGGACTATCAGTCATTAAGGGGGGAACTATCAGTCCTTTATGGAGGGTGGAGCTATCAGTCATTTAGGGTGGAGCTATCAGTCCTTTAGGGTGGAGCTATCAGTCCTTTATGGAGGGGCTATCAGTCCTTTAGGGTGGAGCTATCAGTCCTTTACAGAGGGGCTATCAGTCATTTAGGGTGGAGCTATCAGTCCTTTAGGGCGAAGCTATCAGTCCTTTAGGGTGGAGCTATCAGTCTTTAAGGGTAGAGCTATCAGTCCTTTAGTGTGGAGCTATCAGTCCTTTATGGAGGGGCTATCAGTCAATAAGGGTGGAGCTATCAGACATTAAGGGTGGAGCTATCAGTCCTTTAGGGTGGAGCTATCAGTCATTTAGGGGGGAACTATCAGTCCTTTATGGAGGGTGGAGGTATCAGTCATTAAGACGAGTCTTCGCTGAGGTCCAGCTTCATGCGCCTAGACTGCAGCTCTGCACAAGACGTTTGGCCAAAGGAGAAATGGTCGTGCCCAACTGAGCCTGGTTTCTCTCGAGGTTTTTTAAATCTTCACTTTCGCCAATCGGTGAAGTTTTTTACTCGCCGCTGTCGCCACTGGCTTGCATGGTTCGGGATCTGTAGAGCTGCGCATCGATGGATTTGCTCTTCAGTGTTTGGACTCTCAGTAGTGATTATTAACCCACACTGACCTGAGCTAAACTGAACTGAACTGACACTGTTTCAATTCACTATAATCTTCCATGTGAAGCTGCTTTGACACAATCTACATTGTATAAGCGCTATACAAATAAAGATGAATTGAATTGAATTGAATTAAGGGTGGAGCTATCAGTCCTTTAGGGTGGAGCTATCAGTCCTTTAGGGTGGAGCTATCAGTACTTTAGGGAGGAGCTATTAGTCATTAACGGTGGAGCTATCAGTCCTTTATGGTGGAGCTATCAGTCATTTAGGGTGGAGCTATCAGTCCTTTATGGAGGGGCTATCAGTCATTTAGGGTGGAGCTATCAGTCTTTTATGGAGGAGCTATCAGTCATTTAGAGTGGAGCTATCAGTCCTTTAGGGTGGAGCTATCAGTACTTTAGGGAGAAGCTATTAGTCATTAACGGTGGAGCTATCAGTCCTTTATGGTGGAGCTATCAGTCATTTAGGGTGGAGCTATCAGTCCTTTATGGAGGGGCTATCAGTCATTAAGGGTGGAGCTATCAGTCCTTAAGGGTGGAGCTATCAGTCCTTTATAGAGGGGCTATCAGTCATTAAGGGCGGAGCTATCAGTCTTTTAGGGTGGAGCTATCAGTCCTTTAGGCTGGAACTATCCGTCCTTTATGGGGGGGCTATCAGTCATTAAGGGTGGAGCTATCGGTCCTTTAGTGTGGAGCTATCAGTCCTTTATGGAGGGGCTATCAGTCAATAAGGGTGGAGCTATCAGTCCTTTATGGAGGGGCTATCAGACATTAAGAGTGGAGCTATCAGTCCTTTAGGGTGGAGCTATCAGTCATTTAGGGGGAACTATCAGTCCTTTATGGAGGGTGGAGGTATCAGTCCTTAAGGGTGGAGCTATCAGTCCTTCATGTAGGGGCTATCAGTCGTTTAGGGTGGAGCTATCAATCCTTTATGGAGGGGCTATCAGTCCTTTAGGGTGTAGCTATCAGTCCTTTATGGAGGGGCTATCAGTCGTTTACGCTAGAGCTATCAATCATTTAGTGTGGAGCTATCAGTCGTTTATGGAGGGGCAATGAGTCATTAAGGGTGGAGCTATCAGTCATTAAGGGTGGAGCTATCAATCATTTAGGGTGGAACTATCAGTCCTTTATGGAGGAGCTATCAGTCATTAGGGTGGAGCGATCAGTCCTTTAGGGAGGAGCTATCAGTCCTTTAGGGTGGAGCTATCAGTTCTTTAGGGAGGAGCTATCAGTCATTCAGGGTGGAGCTATCAGTAAATTAGGGCAGGGCTATCTGTCCTTTACATGTGACCTAAAGTACATGTAAATGCTGAGGGCGTTCCCTGTGATGAAACATGTCATGTCTGTTTGGTGTTATGATTGACCTTTTGTCCACCAGGAATTTACATGAAAGGTAAACTTTACATGAGAATGAGGAAACAGTGGTGTTTGAGGCTCACAGTATGGCCATATCCATATACCGATCTCTTATTATTTGTCTGACTAGCTATACCCAGACTATGTTCATAGGGAACCTTTAAATCGCAAGCTTTATTTAAATACTTAATTAATTCATGCGCACAACAAAAAAGCTTTTCTTATTAGGCATTCTTTCATATTTCAATATGATGTATTAGTATAAATATTGAACAATTCTTAAATCAAGGTGTAATTTTCTGATCAGAAGCGTATATTAGACAGAGGCATCTAAATGCATTTTACGTTTACAAAATACCATTGATGTTAAAATATTCGTAATTAAACTGTAACTCCGCCCTCAAAGAACATACAAGGTTAACCGCAACACCTTGGATTAAATGTTTCAATGGTGGAATCGACACAGAGAGCTTAAAACAGAACTGAAGGGGTCGAGTACAGCGTTTCCTTCTCATATCACATTAGATTTTATTTTCAGTAAAAAGAAAGTAAATATTCAAAAAGGGGAAAAGCCTAATGAGAGTTTAATGATGATAAAAGTATACTCTTCATAAATATAATCATATACACTCTAGGATTAGCCCTGTGGCCCATGCGCTATAGGTGAATTAAATAAACTAAATTGGCTGTAGTGTATAAGTGTGTGTGTGTGTGTGTGTGAATGAGTGTGTATGGGTGTTTCTCAGTACTGGGTTGCGGCTTGAAGGGCATCCGCTGTGTAAAACATATGCTGAAATAGTTGGCGGTTCATTCCTTTGTGGCGACCTCTGAAATAAAGACTAATCCAAAGGAAAATGAATGAATGAATAAATGAACATTCTGTTTTATGATTGCATTTTCTAAATATAAGAAAATTAAGAAGCATTTTCCAGACAAGCAAAACATATTGTCTTGTTTTAGGAAATAATATGTCAAAATGTTTTTCTTAAAACAAGCAAAGTAATAAAGAAATGATAATCAAGTTATTAAAGACAGTTTGCTGATTGCACTGAACCACTGCCATACTTGCTCCATTGATAATGGCTTTCATAGACATGGTGCACACACTGAGTGGACTGAACTCAACTCAGACTTCAAGTTCATACTTAGAGTTGGTTAAGCCTACTTATTGAAACAGACCCCGGATAAAATAGTTAAGTAACAAACCATTATTGTGTATCTATGTAAATTAATATCATCTCTAAATCTAAGAGACAAGAATATTTAACATGCATGTTACGTTCCATCTGCTTTATGTGTACACTTTTGTTTTCTCACTCTCCTGTCTTTGTCTCCACTCTTAGGTTTGTGTTTATTGGTTGATATCCCTGTCAATCATTATTATGATGTCATCAGCTCCACAAATGCACCGATGAACCTGCTGCATTTAAAATTTCTGGTAAATATGAGCCCAGATCAAGCTGTCTGTAAGCTAGAATGATCTAAACACATTTCCTGAAGGTGTAAACTGAAGCTTTGTCCATCATTTGATCAGGCAATAGTAAGTAAGCACAAATAAGTGCATTGTTGTTGGTCTTTGCTCTTCAGAGAAAGTGTTGAAATAATGGTGTAAAAACAGAGTCAATACCTGTGTTTCTCTGAGAGAGAGTCCTTTACTCGCTCCTCTGCCATACTGCAGCTAAAACACCAATGCAGACATTAGCAGAGCTTTGAGGAAACAATCAGCCGCTGACCATCACCTGGAGATGACAATATACTGACATTAAGAACATCACACTTTATAGCAATCAATGCTGACTTCACAAACAAGCACTTGATAAAACAAACCCAATGATGAGGGAGACAACAATTATATAGTTTTCATTATTTCACATCATTCAAAGCACTCCACATGACCCAGTCTAGGGCATACCCAAAACATGTGACTCAAATTAGCTGGCTTCACGCCACATCTAGGGCAACTACCTCTTATTTTATAATCTGTGTATACCTGAAATGAGCAGATCTGCACAGATATATCGCCCTGGTGGAACTATCGTCCCGTCCGCTAAAGACAAATTTATAAATAACTCACAATTTTCCTCTATTTCTAAATGCACCCATAAACACAAATAACCTTGATGTAGTAACTAGCAGTATGAATGCTATCTTCACTAACAGACTAAATAGCGTTGCCCTCATCAAATCAAGAGAGAATAAAACTACACCATGGTATAACAATCATACTCGCACTCTAAAAACAGCAACTCGTACCCTTGAAGGTAAGTGGAAAAAAACTAAATTATAGGTCTGTAGTATTGAGTACAAAGCAGTATGTCCAGCTATAGGAAGACTCTAAAATATTATTTTAAAATTCTTCTTTAACACTGTTGCTAAACTAGCCAATTGTTGGTTGTTTTCTGAGGAAAATGTCTAACCACAATTTAGTAGTGATGACTTTTTTTAGTGAAAAAACCTTTTGAGTGGTAAAATAGAAGGCTTTAAACAGGAAATTGATGTTAAATTTTCTGCACTTCTTCTGCAGCGAGCAACTGACATGAATCTGATTCTCTTGACTGTGGGCGTGTCCTCAAGACAACACCCAAACCACTGAAACTGAAAATATTTATACCGTTTCTCTGAGCACAAGTGTGTTAATAGATTATTTCAAGAAGATAAAAAAGGTATTTCAGATTAAATCCGAGAGGTCTCTGAAGAATACTTAAAGCCATATTGGACCTATAAAATAAGAATATATAGTTTGTCAAGATAACCTCAGCTTTAGCCCATTATTTATTATTATTATTATTTAGTTAGTTAGTTCTAAAATGTCCTCTGACAACTAAGGGTTAAATGCAGATTGTATAAGGAACATCAGCTTGTTGTTTTTCAGTAGAGTATCTTCCTGTTTAACTGGAACATCTGGTTTAACTTTACTTTCGAGTTTGAGACTCTCTGTTTAGAGTTATATTTTCTACTGAATGATCTGAAATGATCAAGTCACCCTGATATAGAAGAGTACAAACATTTTAATGGGAATAAAGTTTTTTTGACACAATGTTTAAATGACTGTTTTGACACCATGTTTAATCAGTTAGAGTTATTATCAGTTCAAAGTTAGAGGTTTGAGCTTCAGTATCAGCCATTTAAATCACACACACACACACATATCCCTTCACCCTTCATCATCTCCACAAATAAGCGTAATGGTAGAAGTATTAATCTTACCTGCAGAAGTACAGACGCTCTTGAGCAGCAGGAACACAATCTGAGCTCTTTGACTCTTTCACTTCACTAAACACACCTGTGTGATCTACAGGTATATCCTGAAATACGGTTGGTTGCACCAAGTGGCGCTGACATGAATATTCATGAGATTCTCCTGACTGTGTCCTCGAGACAACACACAAACCACTGGAGCTGGAAATATTTAGTTTCTCTGAGCACAAATTTGTTGATAGAATATTTTTAGAACAAAAAAGGTATTTAAGATTATATTTGAGAGTTCTCTGAAGAATACGTAAAGCTGTATTGGACCTATAAAATAAGATTATATATATTGTCAAGATAACTTAAAGTTTAGCCAATTAATTTAGTTTTAATTAGTTATTTGGTGAGTTAATAGTACTATCATCAGCGGACAGTTAAGGGTTAAATGCAGTTTGTATAAGGAACATCAGCTTGTTGTTTTTCAGCAGAGTATCTTCCTGTTCAACTGGAACATCTGGTTTAACTTTACTTTCGAGTTCGAGACTCTGTGTTTAGAGTTATATTCTATCTGAATGATCTGAAACACTCAAGTCAGACTTCCAAGATTTTCAAGGGATTAAAAAGTATATTTTTGACATTATATTAAATGATGTTTTGACATTGTGTTTAAATGGTATTTGAGGCTGACAACTTCAGGATCAGACAGACATTTAAATCACACTTACACACAAAAAACCCTTTCATCAATTCCAAGAGTTCACACTTAGCTGATGATTGATAATAAAGCTTGTTTGGCATGCTGTCCCGGGGGAGAGCCCTGAGCTTATAAGATCCTCGAGCCTTGGGCTTCCTCCTATTTGCAGGGCAAGAGGGGAGTTTGAGCTCAGGTAGATCTCTATGAACTCTCCTCGGCTAATTTCTGGCTAATGACAGATATGAAAAGGCTAAGAAGAGATGTATGGCTTGCTAAGAGCTTGGCTATAGTATCAATTTGGTATGTTCAATTTACTGAGGTTGAGTGTTTTTTGGACTGTAGGAGGAAACCGGAGAACCTGGGGAAAACCCATGTGAGCCTGGGGAGAATGAGCAAACTCCGCACAGAAATGTCAACTGGTTTAGTATGGACTTTAACCAGAGACATTCTTGCTCTGAGGCAACTGTGCCGCCGTGTCACCCATCTGGAAAGGAGGGAGAGTAGGGGTTTGGGGGGTGGGGTGGTTGGGATTCTTCAAGACAAAGATACTGAGATAAGAAAAGTCAGGTTATTTATAGTGAGTTAGGAATCATCTGATTGGTAAGTCAATCATGAGTTAATGCGGGTCCAGCCATGAACAATCATAAGCATGTGATCGTCTCAAAATTAGTTCATGAATAAACTTCACTTAAATACCTATATAATCTTATGTCGAAAAGGAAAAACAAAAAACAAGATTATTTTGCTTACCCCATTGGCAGATTATTTTATCTGGAAAATGCTTCTTGATTTAAGAATTTTTAGATATTTGTACTAGAAACAAGACAAAAAATCTAAGTAAGAAAGGCATTTTTTTTTGCAATGTTGGGAGGCAAATGATGTCAGCTGGGTTTGTGAGGGATTTTAAGTTGTGCCATGCTTTCTCTGTTTCCCTAAGTGATGTCCAATGTTCTCTCAGAACATCAGACAGCCAGGGGTTAGAAGAAGAAGAGCACATTGACCTGGTGGAGAGAGAACAGATCTCATCTAGGCGAGACGTATAAGTGAAACAGAGCATTTCTGTTGCACTATTAACATCAAGAGTTGAGAACTGGGTGTGTGAGGGAAGAGTGATGGAGAAGTGTGTGGAGGACAGAAAGCACAGATTGCATGTGGTTGGCGGTGCGGTTGTGGGAATCAGTGCGTTTAAATTAATGTTGAAGTTATCTGAAATGTGCAATGATTTAACGGTGAGTTATCTTCAATGTCTTGTGTAGATAAGTCAAGTTGATTTTATGTATGCTCACTTGTGTTTACCCTTGTTGCTCTTCACAAGAGGAGGAACAACACTGCTACTAGTCATTTCCACTGATGCCTCCATGTCAGCGTTGGTATCTGAGTATTTATACAGCTAGTCATGCTCTAGTGACCAAGCTGGGCTCAACTGTTCACTAATTGCCCAAGAAAACCTCCAGCTCACAGATACAGGGAATGAAAACCAAAGCTGCCAAGTGTTCCCTAATAAGAACTTCTTTCCTGTGACTCACAGTTTTAACTCGAGTTGCAAATAAGCACAGCTACAGCTGAAATTAATTGCAAAGCCTGCTTTTATTGAAATAGCCTACCACATATTGAATTAGCCCTACATTATGTTAGCCTACATCAACATATATTAACTTGAGAAACATAAAAAGAGAGATTTGTAAAAAGGGGCAACACATATATCAGCAACACTTATTTAACGCATTATTGACATTGAAATGGGAGCGTTTACCAACCTTTCGATATGGAAATTAACTGCATGTTTGCCTTTAAGTGCATTTACTTAGCATTGCTCTGCTGCAGAGCTTCCATATTGGCCAGTGTGTGTCCTTGTTTCTTTGTCCGTTTGTTCACAAACAAATTCAATTCAATTCAATTCATCTTTATTTGTATAGCGCTTATACAATGTAGATTGTGTCAAAGCAGCTTCACATGGAAGATTATAGTGAATTGAAACAGTGTCAGTTCAGTTCAGTTTAGCTCAGTTCAGTGTGGGTTAATAATCACTACTGAGAGTCCAAACAGTGAAGAGCAAATCCATCGATGCGCAGCTCTACAGATCCCGAACCATGCAAGCCAGTGGCGACAGCGGCGAGTAAAAAACTTTACCGATTGGCGAAAGTGAAGATTTAAAAAACCTCGAGAGAAACCAGGCTCAGTTGGGCACGACCATTTCTCCTGTGGCCAAACGTCTTGTGCAGAGCTGCAGTCTAGGCGCATGAAGCTGGACCTCAGCGAAGACTCGTCTGTCCTTGGAGCGTCACAGGGGTCAGTCTCAGGCTCTCACTCCACGATGACCACCACAGCAGCTGCTCAGGATACGGCCTGGTCCAGAAAACCTTAGGATCATCTCGTCACTGGTCTTGGATCGCATCAGTGGCACTGCATAGTCTGAGGGCCTCGGGATGAGTACCCCCAGGTGGAAATACAGAATAAGGAGAATAATTAGCGTAGCTGCTGTTCATAGTGTATATAAACAAGAAGTAAAATCCTGTGTGGGGCACATCATGCGTCATACCGTTATGTGCTGCACTGAGTGTATGCTTTGCTAAAAAGATAGGTCTTTAATCTAGTTTTGAAGAGCGAGAGTGTGTCTGAGCCTCGGACATTATCAGGAAGGCTATTCCAGAGTTTAGGGGCCATAAATGAGAAGGCTCGACCTCCTTTACTCGACTTTGATATTCTAGGTACTACTAGAAGCCCTGAGTTTTGTGATCTTAAAGAGCGGGTTGGATTGTAGCGAGACAGGAGGTTGGTTAGATAAACAGGAGCTAGATTATTTAAAGCTTTATAGGTAAGGAGTAATATTTTAAATTCAATACGAAACTTAACAGGCAGCCAGTGTAAGGAGGATAAAATTGGGGTGATATGATCATATTTTCTAGGTCTGGTAAGAACTCTGGCAGCTGCATTTTGCACTAGCTGAAGTTTGTTAATAGAGGATGCTGGGCAGCCAGCAAACAGAGCATTACAGTAGTCTAGCCTAGAAGTCATGAAAGCATGAACTAGCTTTTCTGCATCTGATATGGATAGCATACTTCGCAATTTAGCGATATTTCTCAGATGAAAGAAAGCAGTTTTTGTGACATGGGATATATGATTTTCGAATGTTAAATTGCTGTCTAATATCACACCTAGATCTTTTGTAGTAGAGCTAACGCTAACTTTGTATCCCTCTAATTGCAGGTCGAGTTGTGAGAACTGCTGTGTACAGGATTTAGGCCCGATAAGTAATAATTCTGTTTTGTCTGAGTTTAAGAGAAGAAAATTGTTGGTCATCCAGTCTTTAACATCTTTAATACACTCAGTTAGCTTAGACAGTTCAGACATCTCATCAGGTTTAGTTGAAATGTATAATTGAGTATCGTCTGCATAGCAGTGAAAGTTGATCCCGTGTTTTCTAATAATGTCTCCCAGGGGAAGCATGTATATTGTAAACAGCAAGGGGCCTAAAACTGATCCTTGAGGGACCCCGTACTTTACTGGCCTGACTTGTGAAAGCTGTCCATTAATATTCACAAACTGGTAACGATCAGCTAAGTATGACCTAAACCATTGAAGGGCCTGACCTTGGACACCTGTAGAATTTAAGCGGTTTATGAGAATATTGTGGTCAATGGTGTCAAATGCGGCGCTAAGATTGAGTAAAACTAATAGTGAGACGCACCCTTGGTCAGCAGCTAAGAGTAAATCGTTGGTTATTTTTACTAATGCGGTTTCTGTACTGTGATGAGGCCTGAAACCTGACTGAAACACTTCAAAAATATTGTTTGTCTGCAGAAAGGAGCATAATTGGGTAGAAACAACTTTTTCTAGTATTTTAGACATAAACGGAAGATTTGAAATAGGTCTATAATTAGCTAAGTTGCTCGGGTCCAGTTGTGGTTTCTTAATAATAGGCTTAATAACAGCTAGCTTGTAAGGATTTGGAACATGGCCTAAAGATAAAGAAGAGTTGATAACATTAAGGAGAGGTTCTCCTATAACAGGTAGCAATTCTTTCAGTAATTTTGTTGGAATTGGATCTAACAAAACCATCTTAATCAACCAAAACTGGTCACAGGGTTCAGCACTTGCCATCTTGCCACTGGATCTACTCAAAAGATGGGGCTGTATTGTGAGGATAGCTAAATCTTTCCATAATGTCAGACCCAGAGAACTGTTATGGAATTCCATGAGGCAAGACCACCATAATTCTCAGACAATAAAACAATAAACTAAAGAGGAGGACATGTGAGAAAGTGCCCAGGACAGCCTTTTACTTGTGTGATTTATGTTAGATTCATCTTTGAGTAATTGATGTTGTGCATGTATTTAGGATTCGGCTCTTACTGTTAGATTCTGTATTTGGCATCATACTCTTAAATCTAGAAAATAAAGTATGTTTTGATTCATTCTGAATTCTCCTGAAATCATTATACCAGTAGATTATGTGCTACCTCTATGCTGTGACATGATTTTATAGATTTAAAAGCTCATGTGACTGTACCGAGCAGGAGGCACGGCAGCAGGAAGACCTTTTAATTTCAGTTTAATCACTGATATTAGCAAGTTATATGGAAATTGCTAAATTAACTACACTTTTAGCACAAGTAAGTAGGAGGCAACCAGTCTATGAGGTATTAGTTAACCCTGCATCTAACTTCAGAACGTCGAGATCATGTCCATGAGAAACACGTAAACCCCAGGACATAAAACTCTAAGCAAGGTTTGGCCCCTAATGAATGTATAATTAAAGAGTATGGCATCAGATATAAATCAAAACTCTAAATTGATTCATAAATGACAAATGTGACCCATTCCTGATTATAAATACGGTCTAAACTTGACAGTCACTTAAAAGTGGAGTCAGGATAAATTCAGAGCTGGAAACAAATATAATTACAATACTTTGTAATTATATTGCCGAGCACCTCGCAAACTGATAGAAAATAATCATAACAATCCGAGATTTTTATTTAAAACCATTGCTAAACTAACAAATAATCGATCATCTTTGGAACAAAATGCCCCACCGCAAATTAGTAGTGATGACTTCATGAATTTTTTCAGTGACAAAATAGAAGGCTTTAGACAGAAAATAGAAGATGTTAAACTTTCTGCACCACCTTATACTCCAGATCCAGTAAAGTTTCAACTGAATCAAAATAACCTACAATACTTCAAAACCATAGAACAGGAAGAGCTAGATTAAGTTATAAATAGCTCTAAAGTAAAAAAAAATTGTAAAAAATTACTGAAAGAATTGCTACCTATTATAGGAGAACCTCTCCTTAATGTTATCAAATCTTCTTTAACTTTAGGCCATGTTCCAAATCCTTACAAGCTAGCTGTTATTAAGCCTATTATTAAGAAACCACAACTGGACCCGAGCAACTTAGCTAACTATAGGCCTATTTCAAATCTTCCGTTTATGTCTAAAATACTAGAAAAAGTTGTTTCTACCCAATTATGCTCCTTTCTGCAGACAAACAACATTTTTGAAATGTTTCAGTCAGGTTTCAGGCCTCATCACAGTACAGAAACCGCATTAGTAAAAATAACCAATGATTTAATCTAAGCTGCTGACCAAGGGTGCATCTCACTATTAGTTTTACTCGACCTTAGCGCCGCATTTGACACCATTGACCACAATATTCTCATAGACCACCTAAATTCTACAGGTGTCCAAAAACAGGCTCTTGAATGGTTTAGGTCATACCTAGCTGACCGTTACCAATTTAATGGACAGCTCTCACAAGTCAGGCCGGTAAAGTATGGAGTCCCTCAAGGATCAGTTTTAGGCCCCTTGCTGTTTACAATATACATGCTTCCCCTGGGGGACATTATTAGAAAACACGGGATCAACTTTCACTGCTATGCAGACGATACTCAATTATACATTTCAACTAAACCTGATGAGATGTCTGAACTGTCTAAGCTAACCGAGTGTATCAAAGATGTTAAAGACTGAATGACCAACAATTCTCTTCTCTTAAACTCAGACAAAACAGAATTATTACTTATTGGGCCTAAATCCTGTACACAGCAGTTCTCACAACTCGACCTGCAATTAGAGGGATACAAAGTTAGCGTTAGCTCTACTATAAAAGATCTGGGTGTCATATTAGACAGCAATTTAACTTTCAAAAATCATATATCCCATGTCACAAAAACTGCTTTCTTTTATCTGAAAAATATTGCTAAATTGCGAAGTATGCTATCTATATCAGATGCAGAAAAGCTAGTTCATGCTTTCATGACTTCTAGGCTAGACTACTGTAATGCTCTGTTTGCTGGTTGCCCAGCATCCTCTATTAACAAACTTCAGCTAGTGCAAAATGCAGCTGCCAGATTTCTTACCAGATCTAGAAAATATAATCATATCACCCCAATTTTATCCTCCTTACACTGGCTGCCTGTTAAGTTTCGTATTGAATTTAAAATATTACTCCTTACCTATAAAGCTTTAAATAATCTAGCTCCTGTTTATCTAACCAACCTCCTGTCTCGCTACAATCCAACCCGCTCTTTAAGATCTCAAAACTCAGGGCTTCTGGTAGTACCTAGAATATCAAAGTCGAGTAAAGGAGGTCGAGCCTTCTCATTTATGGCCCCTAAACTCTGGAATAGCCTTCCTGATAATGTCCGAGGCTCAGACACAATCTCGCTCTTCAAAACTAGATTAAAGACCTATCTTTTTAGCAAAGCGTACACTCAGTGCAGTACATAGCGGTATGACGCATGATGTGCCCCACACATGATTTTGGTTCTCGTATATATACACTATGAACAGCAGCTACGCTAATTATTCTCCTTATTCTGTATTTCCACCTGGGGGTACTCATCTCGAGGCCCTCAGACTATGCAGTGCCACTGACGTGATCCGAGACCAGCGACGAGATGTTTTCTGGACCAGGCCGTATCCTGAGCAGCTGCTGTGGTGGTCATCGTGGAGTGAGAACATGAGACTGACTCCTGTGATGCTCCAAGGACAGACAAGTCTTCGCTGAGGTCCAGCTTCCTGCGCCTAGACTGCAGCTCTGCACAAGACGTTTGGCCATAGGGGAAATAGTCGTGCCCAACTGAGCCTGGTTTCTCTCGAGGTTTTATAAATCTTCGCTTTCGCCAATCGGTGAAGTTTTTTCCTTGCCGCTGTCGCCATTGGCTTGCATGGTTCGGGATCTGTAGAGCTGCGCATCGATGGATTTGCTCTTCAGTGTTTGGACTCTCAGTAGTGATTATTAACCCACACTGAACTGAGCTAAACTGAACTGAACTTAATCTCTGAAAACTGAACTGACTCTGCTTCAATTCACTATAATCTTCCATGTGAAGCTGCTTTGACACAATCTACATTGTATAAGCGCTATACAAATAAAGATGAATTGAATTGAATTACTTTTCAGAAGCACTAGAAAAGGCTTACACACATTTAACCTTCGACCATTATCGGATTACATTGTAGGGCTGATCGAATGTGCTCATGTGCAGTGCGTCTCCAGATGCAGGAGACCAAAGTCGCTATTGATACCAACCAAAAGCAAAACTGTATTGTTTTAAATAATCCAGTATCGATACATATTGAAATATTTATATTTTTGACAACACTCCTGCAGATCTATCCTGAAATATATGGGCAGGTTCTTCACCCAAACCACTGGAGCTGAAAATATTTATACAGTTTCTCTGTGCACAAGTTTGTTAATTTAATATTTCAAGAAGTAAAAAAGGGCAGCGCAGTAGGTAGTGCTGTTGCCTCACAGCAAGAACGTCGCTGGGTCGCAGGTTCGAACCTCGGCTAGGCTGGGTCAGTTGGCGTTTCTGTGTGGAGTTTGCATGTTCTCCCTGCGTTCGCGTGGGTTTCCTCCGGGTGCTCCGGTTTCCCCCACAGTCCAAAGACATGCAGTACAGGTGAATTGGGTAAGCTAAATTGTCCGTACTGTATGAGTGTGAATGAGTGTGTGGATGTTCCCAGAGATGGGTTGCGGCTGGAAGAGCATCCGCTGCGTAAAATCATGCTGGATAAGTTGGCGGTTCATTCCGCTGTGGCGACCCCGCAAGGGACAAAGCCGACAAGAAAATGAATGAATGAATGAAGAAGTAAAAAAGGTTTTTGAGATTAAATCTGAAAGATCTCTGAAGAATACTTAAAGCAGTATTAGACCTATAAAATAAGATTAAATAGTTTGTCATGATAATTTTTTAATTATTTAGTTAGTTTGTTAGTACTAAACGCATCAAGCTGGCAGTTAAGGATTAAATGCAGATTGTATAAGGAACATCAGCTTGTTTTTCACCAGAGTATCTTCCTGTTCAACTGGAAAATCTGGTTTAACTTTACTTTCGAGTTGGAAACTCAATGTTTAGAGTTATATTTTTTACTGAATAATCTGAAATGATCAAGTCACCCTGATATAGAAGAGTACAAACATTTTTAAGGGATTAGAATTAAAGTTTCTTTGACACAATGTTGAAATGAATCATTGATGAATCATCTAAATCTTTAATCAGAGTTAGAGGCTTTGAGCCTTAGGATCAGACATTTAAATCACACTCACACATCTAAAACCCCTTCATCATCTCCACAAATAAGCGTAATGGTAGAAGTTTTAAACTTACCTGCAGAAGTACAGACGCTCTTGAGCAGCAGGAACACAATCTGAGCTCTTTGACTCTTTCACTTCACTAAACACCTGTGTGATCTACAGGTAGATCCTGAAATATTTGGCTGTGATGCTTCAGCTGTGATCCTTCAGACTGTGGGCGTGTCCTCGAGACAACACACAAACCACTGGAGCTGGAAATCTCTGTAAACATGAATAAACACATTCAGTGAACCAGGGTGTTTTTATTATCAGATATACATTTATTAGTAACATTATTTACTGCTCTACACCAGAAAATAACTTCAAACACAGACACAAATCTAACACTGTAAACTGAAAAAAAAGATTTTAAATACAAAATTATACATATAGACGAATGTGTGGAAGTCCATCTATTAGCCCAATGATGAAACTAACAGCATGGTTGAAGGTTAAATGTGTGTAAGCCTTTTCTAGAGCTTCTGAAAGAATTCTGTTATTCATTAGAATTTATTTATATTTGTTTTTCCGCTCCGAAATTAATCTAAATCAAATTTTAAGTGATCTTCAAATTTAGACTGGATTTCTAATTGTAGGAACAGATCAAATTCATCATTTAGGACTTAATTTAGAGTTTTGATCTATATCTGATCCCATCCTCTTCAGTTATACATTCATTAGGGACCTGATGCCGCTCAAGAGTTTCACGCTCTGGGTTTAGCCTATATTCTCACAGACATTATCTCGACATTCTGAAGTTAGCCAGAGGATGCAGGGTTAACTAATACTCAAAAATAGTCTGGTTGAGACTGCTCACTCGTCCTAAAAGAGTAGTTGATTTAGCCACTTCCATACAACTTGCTAATATCAGTGATTAGATGATTAAAGATCTTCATGCTGTCATGCCAAAACGGCTCCATACAGTCGAAAATCTAATGTCGCATCATAATGGTAGCACAGACTCCACATAATCTACTGGATATAGAAGATTTCAGGAGAATTCAGAATGAATCAAATCTTAACCCTTTATTCTCCAGATAAAAGTGTAGCATACCAATTACAGAATCAAAGAATATCAAGCCAATTCAGAAATGTAGAACATCAATTACTCAAAGAAAAATCCTGGAGACAGAAATGTATAAAGTACACTGCAGCATATCAGTCTCTGATGCGAAAGCTCAGACGCTCATACACTGCAACAGGGCATCCTGGCTACAAGATCCCGATGATCTATCTCACACATTTCCCATAAATACTCAACTCAGAACAAACAGCTGTAAATTCAAGACAACAAAAGCGTCACTGAGACCTCTGTCTGGTCATATGTTAATCTAAAAACTAATCACCACCTGGAGTAAAAGTTCATAACTGACAGACAATTTTACACGTTAGTAGGACTTTTCCCAAACGCAGACAATAATTATCATAATACAAGTGACTACTGCAACATTGAGACTGTTTACCAATCACAAACATTTACAATGATACTAACACGCAAGTTAAAGTTATAGATTCACAAGATAGACCATATGAAGAGGATGAAGATTCAGTGACCTGAGCTCTGAGTGAAGAAGTGAAGAGAGGCAGAGAGGGGGCCACATGATGGGTAACTGAGGCAGTTGAAGAACTTTCTTGCAGATCTGCAGCTCAGACTGGAAAGTTTATTGTTTTATTGAATGGCAATTCTTGTGGTCTTGTCTTATGAAATTCCATAACAGTTCTCGGGGTCTGATATTATAGAGAGAGTTATCCATCCTTACATCAGCATACCGGCATTGCTGCTTTATTAAGTAACAGGGCCGAAAGTAGCAGGACTGAGATTAGTGGATAAAATGAGCAAGTCTTTACTTTAATTACTCGCTATAAAATCAGTCATTAGTTACAGGATATAAATGCTGATGTTATGAGGAATTTTAGCACATTCTAGACATTGAAATTAATTAAATTAAAAGAAAAAGTTGCAGCCAATAAATAATATGGTAAACAGGACAGTATGTAGCAAAGGATGTGTCCATTGATCAATATAATGTCATCACATTTACAGAAAAAATCATGAGAGCAGAAACTTTTGGTCTTTTCATTGCTTTCTGAAGACACAACTGTTGCACAATTTAGTGTAAATCGAGAGTTTTTCACTCAGGGGAAAGTGACTACCAGGAATGAAAACCTGGAGAAACAAATAAAGAGTGTAAATTATCTCACATCTTATTTTGAAATAAATATATTTAAAGATGGCATATAGAGGCGCACAATAATGTCAAATAAATATATTTCTGAATGATTTGAGTTATTATATTTCATGTTGAGATTTGAGAACAGAGATTCCCCATCTAGGGAACTTCAACACTGCATCTAACCAGAACGCTAGGGGAAATTTTATACGCGTCTTAAAGCACATGTGAAATCAATCTAATGTAATTAAGCGGTGCCGTTAGACCAGAGTATAAAAGCCTGCACTGGGCTTTCACTGTAAACTTCTTTGCTTTCAAGAAGCACGCACGTGAAAAATACTCTTTCTGTGACCATTCATTACTGATATTGCATACACAAAATACAAAAAAACTGACAAACTTACCCTTTAGTAGTAATATAATATACCCTTTACTAGCACCAGTCAGTTGAAATTGAGGAGGAAGTAAAAACGGATTTGGTGGGTGGTGGATGGTGGGTCCAATGGATGGTGGGTCTTTTTTGCTATGTGGAATAACCGTCACTTGGGGGATGGGGGGTCTCTGAAACGACTAAGTCCGTTTGGGGCAAGGTGGGTCTTTCAAGCCAGTGCCTGCAATGACTTAAGGTCCAGTAGGAAGATGGTCAGTCTGACCGGTGGGAAAGAGGAACGGATGACACTCACCGGTGGAGTTGCTCAGACCCAGGCCCAAGCACGCCAGGCCATGCCCGAAGGGAGGCCACCTTTCCCAGCCTACTTGTCCAAACATCCCGTGCCTGGAACTACGTGCCGGATGCCAATTGTCTCTGACCTGCAGTTGAGTTTTCGGGTAAGGCCTGAAATTGTGGATTTAGGTTTTGCCGGCTTTGCAGTTTAATGAACCGGGTGGTCTATGGCCAGGCTGTATATCCGAGCAAGTGCGTTCATTTCCTGAGAGCCTTTGGCTGACGTCCTGGCATGGTGGAGAAAAAAACCAGGGGGTCTTTGGCCAGGCTGTATGCCCAAGCAAGTGTGTCTGTTTCCCGCAAGCCTTTGGCCGCACATCCTGGCATGGTGGAAAAAAAACAGGGGGTCATTGGCCAGGCTGTATACCCGAGCAAGTGTGTCCATTTCCCGCAAGCCTTTGGCTGCGCGTCCTGGCATAGTTGAGAATAAACCAGGGGGTCTTTGGCCAGGCTGTATGCCCAAGCAAGTGCGTCTGTTTCCCGCGAGCCTATGGCCGCACGTCCTGGCACGGTGGAAAAAAAAACAGGGGGTCATTGGCCAGGCTTTATACCCAAGCAAGTGTGTCCGTTTCCTGCAAGCCTTTGGCTGTGCGTCCTGGCATAGTTGAGAATAAACCAGGGGGTCTTTGGCCCGGCTATATGCCCAAGCAAGTGCGTCCATTTCCCACCAGCATTTGGCCACGCGTCCTGGCATGGTTGAGAAAGAACCAGGGGGTCTTTGACCAGGCTGTATACCCAAGCAAGTGCGTCCGTTTCTCGTGACCCTTTGGCCACGCATCCTTTCATGGTGGAGAAAAAACCAGGGGGTCTTTGGCCAGGCTGTATGCCTGAGAAAGTGCATCCATTGACCGTGAGCCTTTGACCGTGCGTCCTGGCATGGTGGAGAAAGAACCAGAGGGTCTTTGGCCAGACTTTATACCCGACCCGTGGGGGGCACCAGTGGCACCGTTCCTCGTGTGAGAACCAGCACATCAAGTTTAGAGGATGGTGGGTCTTTCTAGCGAGTGCCTGCAACGACTTAAGGTCCGGCAGGAAGATAGTCAGTCTGACCGGTGGGAACGAGGAACGAGTTGACGACCCTCATCTGTGGAGTTGCTTAGACCCAGGCCCAAGCACGCCAGGCCATGCCTGACGGGAGGCCACCTTTTCTGGCCTACCTGTTGGGACGACCTGCGCCTGGAGGTACAAGCCCGACGCCAATTGTCTCTGACCTGCCGTTGAGTTTTTGGTTAAGGTGTGAAATTGTGGTCTTGGTTTTGCCGGTTTGCGGTTTAACGAACCAGGGGATCTTTGGCCATAACCCCTTGTCTTTGGCTAGGCTGTATGCCTGAGCAAGTGCGTCCGTTTCCCACGAGCTTTTGGCCGTGCATCCTGGCATGGTGGAGAAAGAACCTGGGGGTCTTTGGCCAGGCTCTATCCACAAGCAAGTGCGTCCGTTTCCTGCAAGCCTTTGGCCGCGCATCCTGGTATGGTTAATAAAGAACCAGGGGGTCTTTGGCCAGGCTGTATGCCCGAGCAAGTCCGTCCGTTTCCTGCAAGCCATTGGCCGCGCGTCCTGGCATGGTGGAGAAAGAACCAGGGGGTCTTTGGCCAGGCTGTATGCCCGAGCAAGTGCGTCCATTTTACGCGAGCCTTTGGCCATGCGTCCTGGCATGATGGAGAAAGAACTAGGGGGTCTTTGGCCAGGCTGTATACCTAAGCAAGTGCATTCGTTTCCTGCTAGCCTTTAGCTGGCACAGTGAGGCTGCCCGAAAAAGGTGATTATTCGATAGGCATATAAGGTCCCTTTGAAAGGGAAAGAAAAAAAAAAAGCCGTGCAAAAGCTCCCACAGCTGACGCAGTGAAGCTGCCCGAAACAGTGTGTGTTTAATGGGACATCCATGGTTCCTTTGAAATGGTGGGAAAATAAATAAATTGCCTCAAAAAATCCCTGCCCTTCTAGGTGAGTGTTTTGCCAGTTTGCCGGTTAGAGTTAGAGTTTCCACTACCTTCTTCCAGGTGGTGAATACACTGACCATTTTTCTTTAAAAAAGAAGCCAGTCTCTGCCAGACCCTGAACAAATATTTTCAATCTGCATGGACCAGCATGGGGCAAACCGGCAAACCCACCTTCACTGACGTCCGGACAGCCATCACAACCAACGTATGTATGTAATGCCTCTGTGGCCACATGACTGCCAGCGGCTTTGACCCTTAAAAGGTTCTGTCTGTCTGTCTGTCTCTGATGCAGGCAAAGAATGCACATTCTTCAGAGGATCGCCGGAAGGTGGCGCACTTCATGTGTCATGACATTTCAACCTCAGATGAATTCTATGCACTTCACCTAGGCCCTCTGCAAGCACGTGAGCATCGCAGACTCTTCGAGAGAGCCTTGGTGGAGGAGGACCCAGCCAACATGTCCACGTGGGCCCCACATGGGATTTTCCTGGGCTTTGTGGGTGTCAACTGGGCATGGGCTCAGAGTGGGCATTTTGTTGGGCTGAATATGGGCCCCAGCTTGAATAAGGTTGTGGGTCCCACATACTATATTTGTGGGTCCTTAATGGGCCACATATGGGCAAAATTAGACAGTATTTATTTATTTTTTATTTTTTTGCAGTGTGTTTGCTTTTGTACAATTATAATAACAGCCCAATCATTTTTTAAATAAAATGTTAAGTATTTCATATCACATTTATGTACATAAGATGGTGATTTTCATTTCTCATTTCTTTTTTCAAGAGTCATTTCTCAATGATATTACTACTACTACTACTAATAA
This sequence comes from Danio kyathit, assembly GCA_903798195.1. NCBI lineage: Eukaryota > Metazoa > Chordata > Actinopteri > Cypriniformes > Danionidae > Danio > Danio kyathit. The sequence goes on from CAIGQS010000053.1 coordinate 59,849, forward strand.
TAATAATTATTATTATTAATTATATATGTAATGTAGGCTAATCCTAGATCATTCTAAAATATATGGGAGATTATATACGTATTTAATTAAACCAATTAATTAAATATTACATTATTTCTTATAATATAAAAACACTTCTGTTGTGCATCATCCAATCACTTGGCGTCGTGCCTTCGTGCCTTCTCATTTGAAAAAAGAAGAAGAAGAAACGGTTGCCACTCTCCTCACGGACTGACTCACAGAGTTACGACGGACTGACTGCTTGACTGAAGGAGAAACGCTCAAGTAAACTTTCAAGGTAAGTTGTGCATTTCGTTTTGTTTTCAGTTAGTCAAATTATGTTGTTAAATTATATGTTAACTTTCAAGTTTTCTATATCGGGATAATGTCTTTCATTAGTTTAATCTCGTCACGCGCCATCTGAACAATGGTGAAAGGCCTGATGAAGGAAGATTATAAGCTATTTTAAATGTGTCAAATTTAGCAGTCTATATCTGATGTTATAGACTTAACTTTTTTAATCCATGTCCTTATCCCTGTTCGGTCGTTGTTTCTTGAGGGGACGTATGTTAATGAAACAGTCCACTTTTATAATTTCTAATTTTACAACTCTCCTAGAGTTAAACTGTTTAGCTTAACGTTAGTTGTAACCCGCGGTTCCTCTCGTATTGAGCGGGATTACTAGCGCAACAATGGCCCACATCAGTAGTGTAAAACTAACCTGTCTCACGACGGTCTAATATGTGGCGATATGTTTTTGGCTGACTGATATGGCTCATTCTGGTATAATAATGAAGTCACCAGGCTAAATAATTTACAGTAAAAAGATTTGGGTTGAATCTTCAATTTCTTTAAAGATTTAAGCTTCATTCTCTCGTAAAGATATGTCTTTGTTGTATAAAAACAAGAGTTTGAACCAAAAATAATATTATATATATTATTTATATAATATTAATTTAATAACTAGATATTAAAGTTTGAGGACAAACTTTATGGTGGCTTGAGAAAGCCTGTTAGAAGTAGTATCAAGTTGGCTAAAATAATTTTCAAGATGCCAGCAGTCAAGAATGCAACCACTGTAAAGAGTAAAACAAGCCAGTCTAGCATGAATTAGCATATTGTTAGCATGAATTAGCATATAACTAGCATGATTCTAGCATGAATTAGCATGATATTAACATGATTCTAACATGAATTAGCATATAACTAGCATAATTACCGCTCAAATTAGCATCATTCTAGCATGAATTAACATATTAGCATGATTTTAGCTTGAATTAGCATAATTCTAGCATGAATTAGCATGATATTAGTATGATTCTAGCTTGAATTAGCATGATTCTAGCATGAATTAGCATGATTCTAGCATGAATTAGCACGTTGTTAGCATGATTCTAGCATGAATTAGCATGATTTTAGCATGATTCTGGCATGAATTACCATGATGTTAGCATGATTTTATCATGAATTAGCATGTTGTTAACATGATTCTAGCATGAATTAGCATGATTCTAGCATGAATTAGCATAATATTAGCATGATTCTAGTATGAATTAGCATGTTATTAGCATGTTTCTAGCATGAATCAGCTTGTTTCTAGCATTAATTAGCATTTTGTTAACATAAATTAGCATGTGCTAGCATAACTAGCATGTTTCTAGCAAGATTAGCATGTCTTTAGCATGTTAAAACTATTAGCATGTGTTAGAACAGCTAGTCACAGTCTGTGGGACAGTTACTAGGGTGTTGTAAGTGGTTGCTAGGGAGTGGCTAGTAAGTTTAAATGTCATCAGTGATTGGCTGCTGGCTAGACTGAGTTGAATGAGGCCAGTTAGAAGTCTGTAGGACAGTCTGATGCAGAGTTATGAGCTCACAAAGTTTGACCCAATGTTAAGTCAATGGGACTTTTGGGAATTTTCTGGATCGTTTTTCGGAAAACCGAAAGTCGGATCAGTTAGAAAAGATATAGCAACCCAAGTCAGACCAGTTTGAAGGTTTGACGAAAGTTTGAAGTATGTAGCTTGAAAGGCTTAGGAGGAGATACACTTTAAAATTAGTCTCAGAAGACGGAAGAAGAAGAAGACGGAAGAACTAGATATTAAAGTTTGAGGACAAACTTTATGGTGGCTTGAGAAAGCCGAGTCTGAAAGTTTAAAGTAGTTTTAAAGTGTAAATAACTGAAGTAGTTTTTATGAAGTTTGAAACAGTCGGCATAGATAAGTACATATATGTTAGCATGTTTCTAGTGGTTGCTAGTGAAGGGACTCGAGGATCAAAACCAGTTCGAATCAGGCTTGGAATTTTGAGCGCAAATTGCTTCATTCGCTCCAGGGCTTCTAACAGGAGGAGTAATTCATTTAACTCTCTTGTCCCCAATACTCTGGCCGCAGCTGTCGGGACCCTGCAGCTAATTTCGTAAAATATTAGCCAGCTGAGACAATAGAGCATTCAAAACCTCCATCATGAGACTTTTGGATGACCGATCATGTGTTTCCTCACGAGACATTCTAATTTCAGCCAGATGGACAGAATTTACTGACAAAGAGATCTCTAGAAATTAATGAATGATACTTCTTATAATATAACCAAGGCAAAATTTGATATTTTGAATGACATTTATAGGTACTGATGTGCTGTGTTTATTCCAACCAACCAGGTTCATAATGTGTGGTTTTTACCCCTAAAACAGGCTAAAATGATCTGTATGTGTCTGAAATGCTTCATGTTTGTATTTAAACAAAACCTCTCTTAATTTGCAATACATTGGTGAAAAGGAGAATTTTGTAATACGAACCATATTCCTCTTGTAACATTTGATGTCAGATAGTTACAATCTTACCAGAAATTTTACTACGTGAAGTCTCTTGCAGTGGGTTAATGATTAAACCTGATTACACTGGTACGGGGCGTGGCCCCGCCCTTCATCTAGTCAGTCATTGGGTGACAGTCTTAGAGGGATGGATCAATACGTGTTCCTTTAAAACCCATTGCCGCCCTGAATCTATGCGCCTTTAGCTTCAAGTCGGTGTACGCCCGCTGTCGCATTCGCCCCCGGTTGCGTGCCACGCGATCGGGTCACCACAAACTCTTTATGCGAACCGCTTAAGTTTCCGACCGTCTAAACTTCCGCGAACTGACTCTCTACGGAGTCCGTTACCCCGGTAACCCAGGACAAAGAGCTCCACTCACGCCGGAGTGAGTCCCAGCGACTTCACAGAGAAGCCACACTTGAGCACCACGTGTTTCCTCAGGCCATCTCGGCGAGGGAAAATCCAGTCAAGAAGACTTCAACAAACTCGCAAGTACACGACAATTGTTGTCTCTTTCTGATCGGGAGCATATGCTTTTAAGCAGTTAAAGATAAGTCAATTTTCTGCTTTTGTGGTTTCTCAGGTGATTCTAAGATCTAGTACGAAATACTAGATAGTCTGGGACTGTTTGTCAACTCATTTTGCATCCTCTGAACTGCCTGTGTGTGTGTGTGTGTGTGTGTGTGTGTGTGTGTTAACGTGTGTGTGCGTTTGTTTGTTTGTTTGTTGTTTTGATTATTGCGTAGATTAGCCTCATGTATCGAATAGTGTAGCTCAATAAATCTTTGTTCTCCTTTGAAACAACTGTGTTCTTGTTTTTGTGCTTCTAAGCCATTACCTCAAGCTATAGATCGTGTTACCTTGCTGAAAAGTTAACCCTATTCTGTGTTATGTTATGACCGGTGGCCACGGAAATAATATAGACGAGATTAGTAAATGTGATGTCTCTATTTGCGGGACACACTTCAGATAAAGTTTGAATCTTTGATCTGATTCAATCCGACTCAATTGAGTCGAATGAATGATTCGAATCTTCAAGATCCGAGTCATTGATATGAGCTAATAATTCCTAAATTGATCTTTTAACGTAGATTGATTTCTTACAATCACATTCTCTTTTGTCAGCTTCTTCTACCTTTATTTTAATTTGATTAAGTAATTCTGTTTTTTCTTTTTCTTTTACCCCTTCTGAACTAAACAGCTTCTCATAATATGTTTGTATTTCCTTTAATATTTCTTCATTTTTATCGACAATAATTCCATTTTCACCTCTAATTTCTTTAATCAGTCCTGCTTTACCCCTACTTTTTTCTAAATTAAAGAAATATTTAGTGCATTTTTCATCTTCCAATATATATTTTGCTTTACTTCTTAATCTAGCTCCTTCATAATTTTTCTCTTCTATTTCTTTCAATGATTCCTCCAGTTCAAATATTTTTTGAATATCTTTCCCATTTTCATTTGTTTCTTTTTTCAACTCATCTCTTATTTCTTTCTCTTTACTTTTCTTATATTTTTGTATTAGTTTACAATACTTCATTGTAAATCTCTTTACCAAAAATTTGATATTTTCCCACCACATTCTTTTGTCTTCCATATACATCTCATTTGTCTTTTCTTTCTCAATCAGGGTTTTAATATTTAAAACATAATCCTCTTTTTCCAAAACTTTAGTATTTAAAATCCAAACACCCGGTCCTCTTTTCACATTGCTCCAATCTATCTGCATAAATAATGGTTTGTGGTCACTCATACTTGTTTCTTCATATTTAATTTTGTCTATATATCTTTCCATATTTCTGCTACATAATATAAAATCAATTCTTGTTCTACATAAAAAATTCCCCACCAACTGTTTTCTTGAATACTCTTTAATTTTTTCATTTCTTTCCCTCCATATATCGATCATATCCAGTTCCTCAATTAATAGTTTCAACTCCCTTCGGCCTTTGTCATATTTAAAACACATCCCTTCTGCCATATCCAATTTACTAAAAACAGTATTAAAATCACCCATCATAATAATTTCATTATAATTATTTACAACTTTTCTTAAGCCATTAAAGAAATCTTTCTTCTTATTTTCTTCTGTTGGTGCATGAATATTTATTAATATCGCTACTTTTCCTTCATAGTTCATCTCCACAGCTATGCATTTACCTTCGTTATCTTTGTATATTGTTTTATATGTTACACCACTGTTTTGTTTTATTAAAAAAGCTACTCCTCTTCCTTGCCTATCATCCCCATTATTATATAAAACTTCACCATTCCATCTCTTTTTCACTTCCAACATATGACATTCTTTCCAATTTGTTTCTTGCAATAAAATCACATCTTCATATTTGCACATTTCTTTCACTTTTTCAAATTTTTTTAAATCAGTCAGTCCTCTGGCATTAAAAGTGGCAAATCTTAAAAGCATAAAACATATAAAAAGAAACAATTTCATTTTTTCAGTCCATCTCCTGCAGATCCTCTAGTAAATTGAATTTATTTCTAGTTTCTATTGAGTTTTCGTTTAAAAATCTTCTTCTTGCCACCTCTAAATTGGGTTTAGGTTTAACTGACCTTCTCCTTTTCGTATGCTTTTCCTCCTCCTCCTCTTCTTCGTCTTTTGCTGTGTCTTGTTCCTTACTTCTTTTATCAGTTTGTTCAATTTTTTCCAAATCCCTTTGTAAACTCTCCGTTATGTCCATTTGTGTCCATTCAGTTTCCTCTTGCAATGTGTCCATTTGTTCGTTGCTTCCTTTGCCCTGTTTTGGCTCCATTTGTGATGTGTCCTGTGGACTTTCAAATAAGTCCCTCTGCATTCCTAAGTCTTTATTCAGTTGAGCTTGCTCCTCCTCTTGGCCATTTCCTTCAGTTTCGTCCTTGTTTTCGGTTATATCATCTTGCTGTTTCGTTGTGGTTTCCTTTTCTACTTGACTGTTGTTTCTTTCATGCATCTGCATGTTTACCTGCTGTTCTTCTTCGTTTTCTATCCAACATTCACATTTATTTAAGGCCAAATTACAATCCGGGCACAACACAGCTGTACAGTGTCTTGCAAAATGTCCTCTCTCTTCACATTTGTGGCACCTGAAGTCTGGGCATTCCTTCATCACATGGTCTGAGCTCATGCATAGTCGACAGGTTTTTACCTGATTGGTGTGCATGACTCTAAAATACTGTGGCCCTTCCGCCGTCTCGATTTTGGTGCTGTATGGTAGGGAGACCACCTCCTTTGGAAATCTGGCTTTTACAAACCTTGTTCCATCTTCTATGTTTGTGCCCGGATACAATCATCTTTTAATTTTACTTATAGGGAAAACTCCCCATCCCTCTAGCTTATTTAAAATTTCTTCATCAGCTAGGTAAACAGGCAGATGCATGAAAGAAACAACATAGTCTCTGTTTTGTAATCTCCTTACTTCACATTTCATTCCTTTAATTGCTAGTCCATTGTCTATTAAAATGTCAGTGTCATCTTCAGTCTCCATTGTTACCTCATACTGTCTTGTTTGTTTGGGTCTCACCACCAGAATCCTTCCTTCTCCGATCAGCTCCGTGACTGCTTTTATGATATCAGCTCCTCTTGCATCTTTCACATGTTCCACTTCCACAGTTACTGTTGCTTCCTTTGTGTAAACTCTTCTTTGTATCTCTTGATTATCCGTACCTTTTTCACCTCTTCGTTGGTTGTCCAGTCCATTTTCTTTATCCCTTCGTCTGTTGTCAAATCCATTTTCTTTATCTCTTCGTCTGTTGTCAAATCCATTTTCTTTATCTCGTCGTCTATTATCCAGTCCATTTTCTTTATCCTTTCGTGTTAGTCTCTCCATTTCCATGTCGTTGCCAGGTAGTCTGTCCATGTTTAAAAATGAAATGCAAAAAATAACCACCCTCCAGTCAGCAAAATGCTGCTGTTAGGTGGTTTTTAAAGAAAAACTAAATTCAAAAACAAAACAAAACAAAAACACTTAAGGTCAAAAAACAAAAAAACTAAACAAAGAGGTAGACAAACAAAATGGGGAGAGCCTTCCTCTCCCTACTGCTGCCAACTCACTTCCTGTTTGCTCTATAGCGCCCTCAGGGTGGTATGGCCGTAAGCGACAGCCGCTGTCAAGATCTGGTTATTTAAAAGAGGCGCAGCACCAGGACCCGATCGCAGCTGAGCTCGCATTGACACAGCTCCGACAGAAACAACGCCCTTGTCCCGTCAATTGTTCCCCTATGGGTTTATTTGTCCCACCCCTCCCAAATAAAATGAGTACGATAAACAACACTAGCACCAGAACTGTGACACGGGGAAGTGTATTAGCTGCCAAATGAAGAAATTAAATAAGCTTACAGCACCTGGTATTCCCAGGCAGTCTCCCATCCAAGTACTAACCAGGCCCAACCCTGTTTTACTTCTGAGTTCAAACGAGATCAGGTACATGCAGGGTGATATGGCCGTAAGCGACAGCCGCTGTCAAGATCTGGTTATTTAAAAGAGGCGCAGCACCAGGACCCGATCGCAGCTGAGCTCGCATTGACACAGCTCCGACAGAAACAACGCCCTTGTCCCGTCAATTGTTCCCCTATGGGTTTATTTGTCCCACCCCTCCCAAATAAAATGAGTACGATAAACAACACTAGCACCAGAACTGTGACCCGGGGAAGTGTATTAGCTGCCAAATGAAGAAATGAAATAAGCCTACAGCACCTGGTATTCCCAGGCAGTCTCCCATCCAAGTACTAACCAGGCCCAACCCTGTTTTACTTCTGAGTTCAAACGACATCAGGTATATGCAGGGTGATATGGCCGTAAGCGACAGCTGCTGTCAAGATATGGTTATTTAAAAGAGGCGCAGCACCAGGGCCCGACCGCAGCTTAGCTCGCATTGACACAGCTCCGACAGAAACAACGCCCTTGTCCCGTCAATTGTTCCCCCTATGGGTTTATTTGTCCCACCCCTCCCAAATAAAATGAGTACGATAAACAACACTAGCACCAGAACTGTGACCCGGGGAGGTGTATTAGCTGCCAAATGAAATAAGCTTACAGCACCTGGTATTCCCAGGTAGTCTCCCATCCAAGTACTAACCAGGCCCAACCCTGTTTTACTTCTGAGTTCAAACGAGATCAGGTATACGCAGGGTGATATGGCCGTAAGCGACAGCTGCTGTCAAGAGCTGGTTATTTAAAAGAGGCGCAAGATATGTCCGGTTCACAGTTCTTTAAAATCTCACAGTCTCAGAATCGACTAAGTCCGTTTGGGGGATTGTGGGTCTGACCGGCGGGGTCTCTGAATCGACTAAGTCCGTTTGGGGGATGGTGGGTCTGACCGGCGGGAACGACATGAAGACTCCCACCGGTAGAGTTGTTTAGACCAGGCCCAAGCATGCCAGGCCATGCCCGATGGGAGACCACCTTTCCCGGACGTCCCGCACCTGGAGGTACGTGCCCGACCCCAGTTGCCTCTGACCTGCCATTGTGTTTTCGGAGAAGGTGCAAAAGAGTGGACTTAGGTTTTGACGGCTTTGTGGTTCAACGAACCAGGGGGTCTCTGGCGATGTCTGCTGCCGGGTAAGAGTCTCCGTCTCCCGCAAGCTAAGTGCAGGGCAAATACGGAAGCCTTACATTAACTGTTGGCAGAACTACGTGTCGTTGATGCACCTCAGCCACCTCGAAAACTGAACAGCGTCAGGAGGTGGAACTGGGCAGGGCTGGTGCACCCCAACCACCTTTAAAAGTCTAATATTTGCAGGTAGTAGCACGGGAGAGAGGGTGGTGCACCAAAGCCAGGTGGGTCACCAACGGTACGTATACCTGGCGCGTGTAGTAGGCAGAGTCTGTGTTTCCGGGCTTAAGTGTGGGGTGCCCGGGCACTGCTGGAGAACAGGTGTCAGTCCAGGGCCCCTGCGGAGCCGGAGCTTGCCCCGGAAAGGGCGATGGTCTCCGGGCAGAGTGGCTCTGGCTTTGGGGGCTGGGGGTTATGGTAGGAAATAGTCCCAGGGCCTGCGGTGGTGAAGTTGGGGCCGGGAAAAGGCGATGGTCTCCGGCCAGAGTGGCTCTGGCTTTGGGGGCTGGGGGTTATGGTAGGAAATGTGACACAGTGAAGTATATAAACTGCCAAATGAAGGATTTAAATAAGCTTACAGCACCTGGTATTCCCAGGCAGTCTCCCATGCAAGTACTAACCAGGCCCAACCCTCTTTTACTTCTGAGTTCAAACGAGATCAGGTATATGCAGGGTGATATGGCCGTAAGCGACAGCTGCTGTCAAGATCTGGTTATTTAAAAGAGGCGCAGCACCAGGACCCGACCGCAGCTTAGCTCGCATTGACACAGCTCCGACAGAAACAACGCCCTTGTCCCGTCAATTGTTCCCCCTATGGGTTTATTTGTCCCACCCCTCCCAAATAAAATGAGTACGATAAACAACACTAGCACCAGAACTGTGACCCGGGGAAGTGTATTAGCTGCCAAATGAAGAAATTAAATAAGCTTGCAGCACCTGGTATTCCCAGGCAGTCTCCCATCCAAGTACTAACCAGGCCCAACCCTGTTTTACTTCTGAGTTCAAACGAGATCAGGTACATGCATTTTTTTTTTTTTTTTTTTTTTTTTTTATTAAAATGTCAAAACATAAAATACATTTTCAAACTCAAATTACAGCATCATAATGAACTTAATTACAGCATTTGTGTCCAAACACCAGGTTGTGTTCATTTGGAAAATACAGACATTCACAAATGTACATACATAAGAAATAAAATAAAAAATTAACATAAAAAAGTTTTAAAACATTTCTAATTCAAAATTTTCTAAAACCTTACAAACATCGTGTGTAAAAACCTTATAAAATTCTCTTATTTTCTCTTTTTGTTTAAAATAATGAACCAGACAATGAGCATGATTTTCAAATTTTCTTTTAAAAACCTGCCATATGTTTAGTACAATGTCTTCTTTTTTTGCTTTTACTCTTCTTTCCCATACAGCACTTTTAATCAACATCACAAGTAGATTTATTATTTTCTGGTTCATACAATTCTTGTTAACACCCAACATCAGTATTTTACTCCACTCAAAATCATCTTTATCATTCTCCATAAGCTTTAGAATCATGTCTTTGCATCTCTTATTAAAATCTTTCAATTGTTTACAATGTAAAAACAAGTGTAAAAATGATTCCTCCTCGTCCTTACATACCTTACAAATAGCACTTTGCTCCATCCCAATCTTGTTTAAGATCACATCTGTAAATATTGCTTTATGTCTAATAAAATATTCCAGATTTTCTATATTTGTCTGTATCATTCCCACTTTCATATTATCCCATATACTGTCCTCTTGTAAACCATCAAATTTATTTAACCAATATCTATTTACAGTCGGATTTTTAAAAACACCATCTCTAAAAATACAATAAAACATTTTAACAGAACATTCTTTTAAAACAAGCATATTTTCCCCCAACTTCATGTAAATCTCATTTCCTTGTTTTTCGTCTTCCATATTTTCAATTCTTTTAATCCAGTCTTGTGGTATAGCTTTCTTTATTACATCATATTTGTTTTCTATTTCGTTTTTACTAAAATCTTCCTTTGCTTCATCTAAAACATCAAAAATATATTGCACTGGTAAAAAGCCTTCTTTAAATTCGTACAGCACATCTCTAATTTTCACAATTCCAACCTCCCACCATTGTTTATACAATAGTTCATTTCCTTCTTTCAATACGCTGTTATTTTGGAATAAAGGTTGATTTAAAATGTTCTCTCTTCCATGTGGAATAAAAACAATGTTTTTTAAAAATATCCCCCATGCGCTCATCAATTCTTTATAAAAATCAGGCAATTTCTCTGTCATCCAGCTTTTTGTTTTCATCCACAGTATGTTATCTCCTAAGTTAAAATTAGTGCATTTGTTTAAGAAGAATCTAAAAGTTTCTTTCCATGAGACTACATTCCCTTCATCCAGATATTTCTTTATTATTTTCACTCTTAGACTATTTTTCCTTTGCGGCACATCCATTAATCCTAAACCACCCTTATCCACTGCTCCTATTAAAGTATTGTATGCAATTCTAGCTGGCTTTCCCCCCCATAAAAAATCTAAAAAACATTTTTTCAACCTTTTTTCCATCCATAACGGCATGGATGATGTGTATAAAATATGCCATAGTTTAGAAACCATTAAAACATTCAACACTAAAACTTTTCCTTTAAGAGTCAGAGTTCTCAATTTCCAAAAGTTTAGTCTTCTTTCAATGCTACCTAACATTTCCTCCCACATAATCCCTTCTGCTTTTTTTTCATCCTTCCCCATTACAATTCCTGAAATTCGTATTTCTTTAGTTTCTTTAAAAGGAAAAAAATCTGTTAAGCATTTTACTCCTCCAAATGTCATATATTCAGTTTTATTCTCATTTATTTTTGCTCCTGATCCTTTACAAAAATTTTGAACTAGCTGCATTGCTTTCTTCACATCTTCTACATTTTTAACCAATAGAGTTGTGTCATCAGCATATTGAAAAATATTATTCTCTTTTCCGGCAATCCCTAATCCTGTTATTCCTACTGCCTGTTTTATAGATAAACCTAAGGGTTCAGCTATTAAGGAATATAAAAGAGAAGACAATGGGCATCCCTGCCTTATTGATCTTGTTAATCTAAAACATCTCGTTAAAAAACCATTACACTTAATTCTTGTCACTGCCCCATTATACAATATTTGAATCCATTTGATAAAATTCTCTCCAAACCCAAAACACTTTAAAACTCCAAATAAATAATCATGCTCAACCCTATCAAACGCCTTTTCAAAATCTAAGCTGATAATATAGCCATCTTCATTTTCCTCATGCATATACCTTACAATATCTTTGATGCCAATTGTTGTATCCGCAATGTCTCTTTCTTTAACTCCATAAGCTTGGTTTGTTTTAATTAACTTTGGAATGACTTCTTTCAGTCTGTTGGCTAAAATTTTACATAAAATTTTTAGATCCGTATTTAACATTGTGATTGGTCTATAATTTTTGAGGTCTGCTTTCTCTCCTTTTCTCTTGTATATTAATTTCATTAATCCCATTCCCATCCTTATGTTCATGTTTCCTTGCTTAAAAATGTCTTTATATATTTCTTTTAAAATTCCAGCTAAAATATCTTTAAAAACAATATAAAACTCATTGCCCAATCCATCTATACCTGGACTCTTATTTTTATTTAACTGACTTATTGCTCTTTTTATTTCGTCTTCTGTTATTTCTCCATCACATTCTTTTTTGTCAGCTTCTTCTACCTTTACTTTAATTTGATTAAGTAATTCTGTTTTTTCTTTTTCTTTTACCCCTTCTGAACTAAACAGCTTCTCGTAATATGTTTGTATTTCCTTTAATATTTCTTCATTTTTATCGACAATAATTCCATTTTCACCTCTAATTTCTTTAATCAGTCCTGCTTTGCCCCTACTTTTTTCTAAATTAAAGAAATATTTAGTGCATTTTTCATCTTCCAATATATATTTTGCTTTGCTTCTTAATCTAGCTCCTTCATATTTTTTCTCTTCTATTTCTTTCAATGATTCCTCCAGTTCAAATATTTTTTGAATATCTTTCCCATTTTCGTTTGTTTCTTTTTTCAACTCGTCTCTTATTTCTTTCTCTTTACTTTTCTTATATTTTTGTATTAGTTTACAATACTTCATTGTAAATCTCTTTACCAAAAATTTGATATTTTCCCACCACATTCTTTTGTCTTCCATATACATCTCATTTGTCTTTTCTTTCTCAATCAGGGTTTTAATATTTAAAACATAATCCTCTTTTTCCAAAACTTTAGTATTTAAAATCCAAACACCCGGTCCTCTTTTCACATTGCTCCAATCTATCTGCATAAATAATGGTTTGTGGTCACTCATACTTGTTTCTTCATATTTAATTTTGTCTATATATCTTCCCATGTTTCTGCTACATAATATAAAATCAATTCTTGTTCTACATAAAAAATTCCCCACCAACTGTTTTCTTGAATACTCCTTAATATTTTCATTTCTTTCCCTCCATATATCTATCATATCCATTTCCTCAATTAATAGTTTCAACTCCCTTCGGCCTTTGTCATATTTAAAACACATCCCTTCTGCCATATCCAATTTACTAAAAACAGTATTAAAATCCCCCATCATAATAATTTCATTATAATTATTTACAACTTTTCTTAAGGCATTAAAGAAATCTTTCTTCTTATTTTCTTCTGTTGGTGCATGAATATTTATTAATATCGCTACTTTTCCTTCATAGTTCATCTCCACAGCTATGCATTTACCTTCGTTATCTTTGTATATTGTTTTATATGTTACACCATTATTTTGTTTTATTAAAAAAGCTACTCCTCTTCCTTGCCTATCATCCCCATTATTATATAAAACTTCACCATTCCATCTCTTTTTCACTTCCAACATATGACATTCTTTCCAATTTGTTTCTTGCAATAAAATCACATCTTCATATTTGCACATTTCTTTCACTTTTTCAAATTTTTTTAAATCAGTCAGTCCTCTGGCATTAAAAGTGGCAAATCTTAAAAGCATAAAACATATAAAAAGAAACAATTTCATTTTTTCAGTCCATCTCCTGCAGATCCTTTAGTAAATCGAATTTATTTCTAGTTTCTATTGAGTTTTCGTTTAAAAATCTTCTTCTTGCCACTTCTAAATTGGGTTTAGGTTTAACTGACCTTCTCCTTTTTGTATGCTTTTCTTCATCTTCTTCTTCGTCTTTTGCTGTGTCTTGTTCCTTACTTCTTTTTTCAGTCTGTTCAATTTTTTCCAAATCCCTTTGTAAACTCTCCGTTATGTCCATTTGTGTCCATTCAGTTTCCTCTTGCAATGTGTCCGTTTGTTCGTTGCTTCCTTGGCCTTGTTCTGGCTCCATTTGCAATGTGTCCTCTGGACTTTCAAATAAGTCCCTCTGCGTTCCTAAGTCTTTATTCAGTTGAGCTTGCTCCTCTTGGTCATTTCCTTCAGTTTCGTTCTTGTTTTCGGTTATATCATCTTGCTGTTTCGTTGTGGTTTCCTTTTCTGCTTGACTGTTGTTTCTTTCATGCATCTGCATGTTTACCTGCTGTTCTTCTTCGTTTTCTATCCAACATTCACATTTATTTAAGGCCAAATTACAATCCGGGCACAACACAGCTGTACAGTGTCTTGCAAAATGTCCTCTCTCTTCACATTTGTGGCACCTGAAGTCTGGGCATTCCTTCATCACATGGTCTGAGCTCATGCATAGTCGACAGGTTTTTACCTGATTGGTGTGCATGACTCTAAAATACTGTGGCCCTTCCGCCGTCTCGATTTTGGTGCTGTATGGTAGGGAGACCACCTCCTTTGGAAATCTGGCTTTTACAAACCTCGTTCCATCTTCTATGTTTGTGCCCGGATACAATCGTCTTTTAATTTTAGTTATAGGGAAAACTCCCCATCCCTCTAGCTTATTTAAAATTTCTTCATCAGCTAGGTAAACAGGCAGATGCATGAAAGAAACAACATAGTCTCTGTTTTGTAATCTCCTTACTTCACATTTCACTCCTTTAATTGTTAGTCCATTGTCTATTAAAATGTCAGTGTCATCTTCAGTCTCCATTGTTACCTCATACTGTCTTGTTTGTTTGGGTCTCACCGCCAGAATCCTTCCTTCTCCGATCAGCTCCGTGACTGCTTTTATTATATCAGCTCCTCTTGCATCTTTCACATGTTCCACTTCCACAGTTACTGTTGCTTCCTTTGTGTAAACTCTTCTTTGTATCTCTTGATTATCCGTACCTTTTTCACCTCTTCGTTGGTTGTCCAGTCCATTTTCTTTATCTCTTCGTCTGTTGTCAAATCCATTTCCTTTATCTCGTCGTCTATTATCCAGTCCATTTTCTTTATCCTTTCGTGTTAGTCTCTCCATTTCCATGTCGTTGCCAGGTAGTCTGTCCATGTTTAAAAATGAAATGCAAAAAATAACCACCCTCCAGTCAGCAAAATGCTGCTGTTAGGTGGTTTTTAAAGAAAAACTAAATTCAAAAACAAAACAAAACAAAAACACTCAAGGTCAAAAAAACAAAAAAACAAAGAGGTAGACAAACAAAATGGGGAGAGCCTTCCTCTCCCTACTGCTGCCAACTCACTTCCTGTTTGCTCTATAGCGCCCTCAGGGTGGTATGGCCGTAAGCGACAGCTGCGGTCAAGATCTGGTTATTTAAAAGAGGCACAGCACCAGGACCCGACAGCAGTTTAGCTCGCATTGACACAGCTCCGACAGAAACAACGCCCTTGTCCCGTCAATTGTTCCCCTATGGGTTTATTTGTCCCACCCCTCCCAAATAAAACGAGTACGATAAACGATACTAGCACCAGAACTGTGACACGGGGAAGTGAATTAGCTGTCAAATGAAGAAATTAAACAAGCTTACAGCACCTGGTATTCCCAGGCAGTCTCCCATCCAAGAATAACCAGGCTCAACCCTGTTTTACTTCTGAGTTCAAACGAGATCAGGTATATGCAGGGTGATATGGCCGTAAGTGACAGCAGCTGTCAAGAGCTGGTTATTTAAAAGAGGCGCAAGATATGTCCGGTTGACAGTTCTTTAAAATCTCACAGTCTCAGAATCGACCAAGTCCGTTTGGGGGATGGTGGGTCTGACTGGCGGGAACGACATGAAGACTTCCACCGGTAGCGTTGCTTAGACCAGGCCCAAGCATGCCAGGCCATGCCCGATGGGAGACCAACTTTTCCCGGACCTCCCGCACCTGGAGGTACGTGCCCGACCCCAGTTGCCTCTGACCTGCCATTGTGTTTTCGGAGAAGGTGCAAAAGAGTGGACTTAGGTTTTGACGGCTTTGTGGTTCAACAAACCAGGGGGTCTCTGGCGATGTCTGCTGCCGGGTAAGAGTCTCCGTCTCCCGTAAGCTAAGTGCAGGGCAAAAACGGAAGCCTTACATTAACTGTTGGCTGAACTACGTGTCGTTGATGCACCTCAGCCACCTCGAAAACTGGACCGCGTCAGGCGGTGGAACCGGGCAGGGCTGGTGCACCAGAGCCAGGTGGGTCACCAACGGTACGTATGCCTGGCGTGTGCAGTTGGCAGAGTCTGTGTTCCCGGGCTTAAGTGTGGGGTGCCCGGGCACTGCTGGAGAACAGGTGTCAATCCAGGGCCCCTGCGGAGCCGGAGCTTGCTCCGGAAAGGGCGATAGTCTCCGTGCAGAGTGGGTCTGGCTTTGGGGGCTGGGGGTTATGGTAGGAAATAGTCCCAGGGCCTGCGGTGGTGCAGTTTGGGCCGGGAAAGGGCGATGGTCTCCGGGCAGAGTGGCTCTGGCTTTGGGGGCTGGGGGTTATGGAAGGAAATGCGACCCGGGGAACTTGTCAAATGAAGAAATTAAATAAGCTTACAGCACCTGGTATTCCCAGGCAGTCTCCCATCCAAGTACTAACCAGGCCCAACCCTGTTTTACTTCTGAGTTCAAACGAGATCAGGTACATGCAGGGTGATATGGCCGTAAGCGACAGCTGCGGTCAAGATCTGGTTATTTAAAAGAGGCACAGCACCAGGACCCGACAGCAGTTTAGCTCGCGTTGACACAGCTCCGACAGAAACAACGCCCTTGTCCCGTCAATTGTTCCCCTATGGGTTTATTTGTCCCACCCCTCCCAAATAAAACGAGTACGATAAACGATACTAGCACCAGAACTGTGACACGGGGAAGTGTATTAGCTGCCAAATGAAAAAAAAAATATATAAGCTTACAGCACCTGGTATTCCCAGGCAGTCTCCCATCCAAGTACTAACCAGGCCCAACCCTGTTTTACTTCTGAGTTCAAACGAGATCAGGTACATGCAGGGTGATATGGCCGTAAGCGACAGCTGCTGTCAAGATCTGGTTATTTAAAAGAAGCACAGCACCAGGCCTGACCGCAGCTTAGCTCGCATTGACACAGCTCTGACAGAAACAATGCCCTTGTCTGTCAATTGTGCACCTATGGGTTTTATTTGTCCCACCCCTCCCAAATAAAATGAGTACGATAAACAACACTAGCACCAGAACTGTGACCCGGGGAAGTGTATTAGCTGTCAAATGAAGAAATTAAACAAGCTTACAGCACCTGGTATTCCCAGGCAGTCTCCCATCCAAGTACTAACCAGGCTCAACCCTGTTTTACTTCTGAGTTCAAACGAGATCAGGTATATGCAGGGTGATATGGCCGTAAGTGACAGCAGCTGTCAAGAGCTGGTTATTTAAAAGAGGCGCAAGATATGTCCGGTTGACAGTTCTTTAAAATCTCACAGTCTCAGAATCGACCAAGTCCGTTTGGGGGATGGTGGGTCTGACTGGCGGGAACGACATGAAGACTTCCACCGGTAGCGTTGCTTAGACCAGGCCCAAGCATGCCAGGCCATGCCCGATGGGAGACCAACTTTCCCGGACCTCCCGCACCTGGAGGTACGTGCCCGACCCCAGTTGCCTCTGACCTGCCATTGTGTTTTCGGAGAAGGTGCAAAAGAGTGGACTTAGGTTTTGACGGCTTTGTGGTTCAACAAACC